>CM067366.1:61429807-61482807 GCA_034401795.1 Chaetoderma sp. LZ-2023a | reverse complement strand
ACTTCCAAAACAAAATAAAAACATATTGTTGAATATTTTTAAAATAATTGAATTTGAATACATTGCTGTGTCTTCAAATCCAATTATGTTCAAAATATTCAACGGAACATTTACTGAATAAAATGTTTCTGGTTTTGTTTTGGAAACATTTTAACTTATTCCTTAACTGTACTGTACATTAGTAAATATTATATTTAGTAATTTTGTCTATACAATTCACATACACCCCACCCCCTGCATGCGCATTGATTCTACTTGTCTTCCTTACCTGTGCTCAGCACCACTATGCAACACGGTCGTCTATGGCTAGTTTACTGTCTCTCTTCCTACATCTGGGCCGGTATTCATGAAGAGGGCATAGCTTACTGCCTGTTGTAAAGTAGATGACAGGCCAATCAGAATGCTGCATTTACGCCACATGGGAGGTGTCAGCCCTAGTTACGCCTCGTCTCGGTAGTAAGCCCGCTTCATGAATATCGGCCTGAGCTGTGAATATCTGATGCACTCATATATGTGGCAATCTGCTTTGCTTATTTCATTCTAAGCGACTGATGAAGGTGTATCAGCAGTGCAGAAATATGACCAGTTATGTGAAGATTGATGAGTATTCCTTAAAAAATTAACAAGGATCTGGGAAGCTTGTTACTAGGCAGATTGTTTAAAATAAATGATATTAAGACGGTGTAAAAATATTCTGATGAATGTCCTGAGACTTATGGCAGCAACAGTTCTCAGTCAAATTATTTTCAAAATATTCAGTTCCTTCTGTTTTGAAAATGTTAACCCTTTCAACAACAGAGCCCTGATAAAGTAAATTCTAAAAATTAAAAAACATGCATTTTCATTTAAATATTTTACTTAACACAGAAATGGCTTCCAGTCATATTAATTTCAACATATTCAGCAGCTTCCTTGTTTGTTTGCCATGATATTGAGATATGAGGAATTTATCAGTGAAAACATTAAACTTATAGTTTACAGTTGCTGCTAGTATGTCATGTGTGCGTGCATATATATATATATATATATATATATATATATATATATATATATATATATATATATATATATATGTGTATGTGCATAAAATATCAATACTAATTGATTAACTATTTAATGTGAACCATTACATAGTTATACACCGAAGCATACCAAAGGCGTTAACATGTACACACAGTTTTGGAACAATGTAATGATTAACTTTGATGTTCAAGATTGGTAAATGATTTTAAATATAATTTGCATATTCACTGTCAATTTGAAGGCCAATAGAAAACTGTTTAAATTAGTTTCTTTATTGAACTAGTTATTCCAATGGTACAATTTCAGAAATAGCATCCTGCAAGTGGACATTTCCCAACATGACCACTGAGGCCATTTTTACTTGGTTAACCAGTACCTACAATTACAATCATTGCCGAAAACTGATGTTTCATATTTCATAAAATGAAAGAGGATGTAACTCCATCAAAATTTGACGAAACGGTTTGAAACTTGGACTTGCTCTTTATGTTAAGCTCAGACATGTATTGTTTGGTAAGGCATATTTTTCACCATGCATAAATACATGTACATATCTGAGATAATCTATATCACCTAAACACACAGATAGTATATATACATATAAATCATCTTCCTGGTCATATTCTGCAATACTGATTGATCTCAGCTAGCTCGGTTCAGTGAAATGATGTTTATCTATTCTGTATGTTATATGATTGTCCAATGCTGAATGTACACTACATGTATAACTATGTATAATTATTAACATATGGTAGTTAAATATGTTGTGATACTAATGGTTAATTGTAATATTAGATTGTTTTAATCCTTTCAACAACAAATCCCTGAAAAAGTAGATTCTCTACAATATGTGGCATATTCTGTTGAATATTTCAAAAATTAATATGACTGGAAGCCATTGCTGCCTTATTAATTTCAAAATATTCAACAGATTTCCTGTTTGTTTGATCTGAGATAGAGATACATGGAATTTATCAGTGAAAGGGTTAAGAATTGCGAGTCATGCTAAACGTTCCATGATAAGCTTGTGATTATTTATAACATTTTGATCCATTTTTTTTTTCTATATCATAAAATCTTATGCATTGATCGTAGATTCAAATACAATTTTAGTAATTCAGTGTATAAAGTTTTATATTAAATTGCATCTTAATCATTTGAAATCCTCTCTAATTGACAAAGCTAATATCGAAATATTATATTGAAATGTGAAAGGTTATGATGATATTATTGAAATCAATGAATGGCATTCCTGGCTTAACAAGCTTCTCCCACAAATGATGTCATTTCCTCTAAGAAAACTCAAGCAAATGTCATGGTTTGATTGATCAATCAGGTCCGTAACTATGATTACTGCAAGCCACCAGATGGTAATTTCAATGGGTAATAAATCTGGACCTGCTGAATATGTTGAAAACAATTTGTCTGAAAGTTATTGGTGGCTTAGCCACCAACCACTTTCAGTCAAATTGTTTTCAAAATAATCAGCATATCCAGAGTTAAACCTCATGGAGAATGTAGCCTGTAGAAATTCAGCAGGCATGCAGTTAAAGGAAAAAACAAGTGTTAGTTAGCATGATTACAGGGTTAGATATTAGTTACCAGAGCATGATTAGAATAAGCGGCTACAGTAATATACATATACTCCTTTGTAGCTTATGCCAAATACGTTAATGACTCAAATATTTTATATATGAACAAATTCTAAATATATTTTGAATTAATATTATTTCATTGAATTTGACTGATATTGTAGGTTCTTTAAATATGAACTTGTACAAAATCATTGCTATATATCTAATACATACGTTTGGCTATTTTATCTACCAGCGTATATATCTATATAAATATGGATACATCCTAACCATCCTACTGCTGAGTTTTTGCAGACGACATTACAATGGTTATATCTCTGGACCTGCTAGATAGTTTCAAACATTTTAGCAGAAACTTGTTGGTGGTTAAGTCAGAAACGTCCATTTGCAGATCAAGAGACGATTTTTTGTCAAGCCTTATGAGAGAAGCATAGGAAGGTTCGACAAAGTGATCCACATGAATGGCGTGTGGCCAGAATTAGATAAATGTTAGTTATTCAATGTAAATTTAATTCAACAAGGCATTATCTGATCACAAGAAAACTTAAAGATTTGTTCTATATCATCATTGCATCCAGTCTACATCATAATAAGTAATTTTAAATTTTCTTCCATACTTTTACAAGGTTTATACTTTGTTTAAATTTTTGGTGAAATATGAGCTATGTTAAAGTTCTTGAATGTACATTTAATTCAACAAGGGATTATCCGATCTCAATAATACTTTACAAATTTGTTCTATGCTATCATTGCATCCAGTACATCATAAGACAAGTAGTTTTCAAGGTTTTTTGTCAAGCCCACGGTGAGGCGAAGGGTTTGGGCTTAGTTAATTTTGCATTAAGAATTAGAAGAATGTTAAAGTATTTCAATGGACCTTTAGATCATCAAGGGCTTATTTGATCTCAATAACACTCTAGAGATTTTTTCTATGCTATCATTGCATCCAGACTCTATCATAATGAAAATGACTGTCAAATTGTTTCCATATTTTATGTGGTTTGGACTTAAGAAATATGTATTTCACGACACTGCCCATGTACGCATGATGTGAGATATGCGAAAATACTAAAGGGCGGGACACAGTCCATCTAGTTGAAAATTTACCACTGGAATGGCTGACTAATGGATAATTGAGCCAGTCCTTCCAGTGGTAAATTTTCAAAAATAGTATTCTCTTGGCCTGCAAATGAACATTTTCAATGGGAAGTTTAATTTCCTTTGAGAAAATTCTAGTTGTAAGATTTTTATCATGAAACTTTATATAAACAATTTGTCAAATAAACATGGTCATTCATAAACATTTAAAAACAGGCCATTATTTATCATATGCTGATTTTGTCACCACCTATTGGATATTTAGCCATCCATATTAAGATTTATCTGTATAAAATTATATATTTAAACTTTATTTACTATTTTGAATTTTTAATGATTGGGATTTTCCATTTTTAATTATTACATATTAAAAATTATAAATGTTGAAGTATATCGGATCAGATGTATGTGTATGGTAGTAATTACGTTGTATTGTAATAATGCATATCTTTTGCATAGCAACGTTTTTCATATCTACTTTAAAAGTGGTTTAGATGTTGAATATTTGTAATATTATCGATGTTACGTAGAGTGTATGTATTTTTTATTGACGTATATTCGTAGTGTTTATTGAAGCGTTATTTTCATTACCTAAACACACCGCCAGATACTATGATGGTATTTTTGTCGCTCAACATTTTGAAAATTTTAGAAATTACTGATTGGTCTGTTACCGTGAAGCATAGCAAATACCCAGGAAGCTGGGCAGAATATCATAAACCCTTTTTACATCTGAACCTTCCTCACATGAGGGAGGAACCATTACCCCTCTAACCATGTAATGGTTTTAGCTATGCCCCCGCTCATCTCAAGCTATGCTCCACTCACGCTTTTCCTGTGTTGGGATCAATCAATCCCTGAACTCCATGACTTTCAATTTCCAGAAAACTATACACTGTCGGGTAATCTGTTGAATATTTTAAAACTAATTTGACTTGCTAACAGCACCCAGTAAAATTAGTTTCAAAATATTCAACAGCATGTTTATTAAATAGTAAAGGCATACAATTCGTACAACGCTTAGTCCGTCATCAATTAAGCGTTCGTGGTGAACTTGGCTATGTCATTCATGACGTAATTGATTATGACATCATGTGCTACACATCACGTAGTTGATTAAGACGTCATATAATTGATGGATAAACTGAAATCCTTCGATGTCAAACCGGCCTGTGAAGTGATCTCGAAGATGAGGACAAATTTAACAGAATGCCTGACTCGATAACGTTTCAAGCCGGTCAAATTTTCGAAGACGGCCTTTTCCTGATGTGGAAATGGTTAATAATCAAATATTTAGATTTTCTTAACCAAATTTAACCATTAAAGACTTAACCATTAGAGACTACACACATTTCCTGTAGTCAGCTTGAAATTGTGACACTGGCATTTTACATTTAGCCCAGTTAAATTTAATCACACAAGCACCTTGTTTGCATCCTCTGGTTATACAAAATTGTTATATACGGAGAAAAAACACGGCCTTTGAATGAAAACAACAAAATGCATTATTTGGTATGTGTTAACTACACCATCTACCGGTAGAATAAAGCAGTTCTTAAAGGTGGGTTAGATGGCATTGAGTTAACAATAACATAATGAGACTAACAGATTTATTTTAGTTCTCCATACAAGTTTGTGATACTTTATAATGTTGATAACATTATTTTATATAGAAATATTGTCGATGATTTTTACCACTGTGGAAGCTTTGTCAGTTTATAATAGTGATATCATGATTCAAGCCTGCTGCAGTATAGCTGATAAATAAGTTATACAAGATTACCAATTAAACAAAAATGGAAACATGTTATTAAGAAATGTTTGTTTGAATATTTTGAACGTAATTCGATTGGAAGATATTATTGCTTGTCTTGAAATCCAATTCTGCTCAAAATATTCAACAGTACATTTTGTTTGCGACATTTTATATTATTTATGCGCTGAACTCTACCTGTAGTAAGCTTTTAATGATCAAGTCAAACCAGAAATTAACTTGTAACACTGGAATGACTGGCTCGATAACCGCTGTCAACCTGACAATTCCAATGGAAAATTTTCAAAAACAGTATTCTTGACCGGCAAACGGTCATTCAATCAAGACCGCTGTGGCTGCTGGTTCTGGCTGCCTTGACATTTAAAGGGAAGAAAGTAACCAGTAATGAACTTTGTATCAAATATTTTTAGTAAACATGTATATGTAGATTTTGACAGGGAATCGAACCCACATCCGGTGAAAGCGCCACGCTTCATAGCCCACAAACGCTTCCATCACACCAACACCGCAAGACAGTCTTACTTTGTGGGTGAGGATTTCAGTGTGGTTTTCTGATACACCGTGGAATTCTGTGGTAGCCGACGTGTATACATGTATAACTATGTGACTGTATAACTATGTATATGTAGAGTGTTGTTAATATTTTTGCATTTAATACGTAATCGTGTTAATAGCCATTTTCCTGCCAGCATGGTTTGTCCATGTCAAGAACATATATTGTATGCATTGATTCGTTTAAAGGGAGATAACCTTGATATACACCATTCAAGCCTAGATATGCTCGAAGCAGTAGTTGTCTTAAAGTACCTTCTGTATAATATAAAGTTTTAACCCTCTACCACACTGATCTCAATATTCTATCTTTTACCCTGTGAGTAGCAAAAACAAGAGGCCCACGGGGCCTGTGTCACTCACCTGGAGCACTGTGCATTTTTGTCAAAATTGTTGGTGGGTGGTTTAGGAGTAGTCTTAAATGAGTTTGTGGACATTTTTGCAAGTCCAATATGGCCACCAAACACACTGCATTTTGATTGGTCCACTTCTGCCATCGCTCCTTCCCTTGAACAAACTTTAATGGCACTCAGTGCCTAATCATATCTCCTAAATTTCAGCCCAATCCGCTCAGTGGTTCTGAAGTTTTTTTTTTCAAAAATAGGTTATCCAAGATGGCCACCAAACCATTTGGCCAATCAAGTTCCCTTGAACAAACTTGGTGCAGCTCTTGCCCTAGATGATATTTCATGCATTTTGAATTGATCAAGCTGTTTTGGAGAAGATTTTTAAAGCCATTTCTAAAAATCGACCAAAATCCAAGATGGCGTGAGAATACATTTTAAATTTCTCATTGCTTTAGTATCGGAGATTTTGGCGGGTAAATGATCCAAGATGGCCGCTAAACCGTTTATACCAATTCCAAATTTGAAATCACAATATGCAAAAACATACATAACACCAATTTCGGCCTCAAAATCAATCCAAAAAAAACAACCAATATGGCCGCCAAACACTATATATTGATAGGCCCACAGCGGCCAGTTTTTTTGACAAATCAACTTCTCTTGAACAAACTTTAATGGCCCTTAGTCCCTAATCATATATCACAAATTTCCGCCCGATAGCCTCAGCGGTTCTGGGGAAGTTGTTTTTGCGAAAATGAGGTCATCCAAGATGGCCACTGAACCATTTGTTCAATCAAGTTTCCTTGAATAAACTTGGGTGAGCTCTTTCCCTAGATCATATTACATGAGGTCTGAATTGATCCCTCAAACGGTTTTGGAGATTTTCAGACATTTCTAAAAATCGGCCGAAATCCAAGATGGTCGCTGGCCAAGTTGGCCGATTGGCTTCGTTTGAACAAAATGAAATCTCTATGCCCTAAGGATGGTTCCTGCCAAATATAATTCATATTGGCCCAGTAGTTCTCGAGAAGACAACTTAAATTTCCCATTGCTTTAGTGTGGGAGTTTTTGACGGGAAAATGATCCAAGATGGCTGCCAACAGTTGCGAAAATTGCAAATTTGAGATCAGAATACCCAAAAACCTATATAAAACCAATTTCGGCCTCAAAATCCATCAAATAAAAAAAAAAATCGAATATGACCGCCAAACACGCTATATTTTGATTGGTCCACTGCGCCCATGTTTTTTGACGAATCAACTTCTCTTGAACAAACTTTACTGTCCCTTACCCCCAATCATATCTGCCAAATTTCGGCCTGATCCATTCAACGGTTCTGGAGAAGTTATTTTCTCTAAAACTTAGTCGCTAATTATATATCAGAAATTTCGGCCTGATCGCTTCAGCTTCTGGGGAAGAACTTGTTTTTGTGAAAACTAGGTCATTTAAGATGGCCGCTGAACCATTCGGTCAATCAAGTTCCCTTGAACAAACTTGCTTCAGCTTTTGCCCTAGATCATATTTCGTAAGTTCTGAATCGATCCCTCACACAGATTTGGAGATTTTTAGACATTTCTAAAAATCAGCCGAAATCCAAGATGGTTGCCGGCCAAATTGGCCGATCGGCTTCATTTGAACAAACTTGAATCTCTATGCCTTAAGGATGCTTCATGCCAAATATAATTGAAGTCGGCCCAGTAGTTCTTTTGGCGGGAACATGATCCAAGATGGCCGCCAAACTGTTTATCCGACAGGTTCGAAAATTCAAATTTGAGATTAGAATACCCAAAAATCTATATAAAACCAAGTTCGGCCGCAAAATCCATCAAAAAAAACAAAATCCAATATGGCCACCAAACACGCTATAATTTTGATTGGTCCACTGCGCCCATGTTTTTTGACGAATCAACTTCTCTTGAACAAACTTTACTGTCCCTTACCCCCTAATCATATCTGCCAAATTTCGGCCTGATCCATTCAACGGTTCTGGAGAAGTTATTTTCGCTAAAACTTAGTCGCTAATTATATATCAGAAATTTCGGCCTGATCGCTTCAGCTTCTGGGGAAGAACTTGTTTTTGTGAAAACTAGGTCATTCAAGATGGCCGCTGAACCATTCGGTCAATCAAGTTCCCTTGAACAAACTTGTTTCAGCTTTTGCCCTAGTTCATATTTCATGAGTTCTGAATCGATCCCTCACACAGTTTTGGAGATTTTTAAAAACATTTCTAAAAATCAGCCGAAATCCAAGATGGTTGCCGGCCAAATTGGCCGATCGGGTTCATTTGAACAAACTTGAATCTCTATGCCTTAAGGATGCTTCATGCCAAATATAATTGAAGTCGGCCCAGTAGTTCTTGAGAAGATATTTTAAATTTCCTATTGTTTAAGTTTAGTATGGGAGCTTTTGGCGGGAAAATGATCCAAGATGGCCACCAAACTGTTTATCCGACAGGTTCGAAAATTGCCAATTTGAGATTAGAATACCCAAAAATCTATATAAAACCAAGTTCGGCCTCAAAATCCATCAAATAAAAAAATCCAATATAGCCGCTAAACATGCTATATTTTGATTGGCCCACGGTGGTCATGTTTTTTGATGGATCAACTTCTCTTGAACAAACTTTACTGTCCCTTACCCCCTAATCATATCTGCCAAATTTCGGCCTGATCCCTTCAATGGTTCTGGAGAGGTTATTTTCGCTAAAACTAGATCAACCAAGATGGCTGCCAAACCATTTGACCAATTAAGTTCCCTTGAACAAACTTGGTTGAGCTCTTGCCATAGATAATATTTCATGAGGTTTCGGCCAAACTGGCCGATCGGCTTCATTTGAACAAACTTGGATCCCTATGCCCTAAGGATGCTTCCTGCCAAATATAATTGAAATCGGCCCAGCGGTTCTTAAGAAGTCGCTTAAAGGGAAACTTGATGGACGGATGGACACCCGACAGATGGTTGCCATGACATAAGCTCACTTGGCCTTTCAGGCCAGGTGAGCTAAAAACTGGTGTTCATTTTTCAACGATTTTGGTGGATGATGTTGCATCTTCCACCAAATTTGTTGAAACAGGAACACCAGTTCTTTAAATTTAATTTGAAAGTTTTAAATTTTGATGTCAGTGGTAAGAGTTAATGACAAAATTTATCATGAAAATCCAACTATCTGCATATTGAATATCCATTTGCAGGCTATTTCTTTTACAGAGCCACTCATTCCAGTGGTAAATTCTCAAAGATATTCTTGTTAGCCTGCAAATGGATATTCCTCCAGACATCTGCAGAGGCCGGTTTTGGCCGGCTTCGTCGTGAAATGGGTAACCCTTTAATGGTCAAATTTGGTCAAGAAAATTTAAACATCTCCCTATTGAATGTCCATTTACAGGCCAAGGGATTAATTTTTGAAAATGTATCACTGGAATGACTGGCTCGTTTATCGAGCCAGTCATTCCAGTGGTAAATTTTCAAATATTGTATTCTCTTGGCCTGTAAATGGACATTCCACGAGGCCGGTTTTGGCCGGTATGACCATTAAAAGGTTAATAATGCAATGATGTACACAGACCATTCTTCTATTGACTGTATATGGCTACATATACATGTAACATACAGCCCATGGACCTCTCCAGTTTTAGCTCCACCCACACTTTGTCCGTGTTGGGATTGATCGATCTCTGAACTCTCTGACTAGCAATTTCCACAAAACTCTACAGGTAAGCTGTTAAATATTTTGAAACTAATTTGACAGGGCGCTATTGCTGCCTATGGCAGCAGCAGCAGCATCCAGTAAAATTAGTTTCAAAATATTCTACAGAATATGTATTAAATGGTAGACATATAATTCATACGTGTCGGACTATTAAGCGTTAAAGACGGACTATTTCGAACTATTCATGATTATGATGTCATGTTACACGTCGCGTCCAGTCAAATTAGTTTCAAAATATTCAACAGAATATGTATTAAATGGTAGACATACAATTGAAATGTGTCGGACTATTAAGCGTTAAACCTGGACTATTTTGAACTATTCATGATGTTATGACTATGACGTCATCTTACACGTCGTGTAATTGATTATGACATGTGATGGATGGACAAACTAGAAAGGACTATTTGGCTGGGAGTCATTCATATTATATTTATCATATTTATAAATATTTCATATCTAGTTAATAATGGTGTTAACATTGTCTTTGTTATTGTTGTTTCATTTGTGTGTGTTACATTGTTCTAGTTATCAATGTTTAAATTCCGTGCCAAATTTACACATATACGTATATGTATGTCGTTATTATATTTGTTATTTAACACGTTTCATTCTGAATTTTATAGATAATATTCATTGAATAGTTGTAAATTCTACTCTTTTAGAACCAATGGATGAATCCAATCTGTTACTCAAGTATTGACATCATAATCAATTATGTCAAATATATGTTGATGTTACAATCATAACTGACAGACAATACTCTGTCATTAACCTGGAATAGTCTGTCAGTTGTATGAATTGTGTTGTTTATTTAATATTTACCGGGAACCAATTATTCACGTACATATGTAAGCACATTCCTATATCCCCTCGAACTTAGTTTTCACGGGGATAATAAACATTCTTTTGAATATTTTGAAACTAATTTGACTGCTCACTATTGCTGCCATATAGGAAGCAACACCCCCCTCTCAAATTAGTTTCAAATTATTCAACAGGTTAGCTGTATAGTTATCATTAAATTGGGATTCTTGTAATTCAGGATTCAAAGTATATAAATCGATCCCAATATGCACAAGAGGGGGCGGAGCTTAGCTAGAGATGGGCGGAGCATATCTAAAAGTGGATTCATCCATTTTTAGATGCGCTTTAGTGATCTAATCCCCGCCCACTTAGATACCGTTACTATGAATTTGGATTGAATCTTTGACAAATTATACTCGGCAAGATCAGTCGAGACATTTACAAAAATTGCTTAGTCAATGTCCATTTGTAGGTGAACAGTATTTTGAAATATATACCAGTGGAATGACTGGCATAGGTTCTCATTCCAGCAGTAAGTTTAAGACCGCTGCAAGAGCTAGTTTTGGTTGACTTGACCAGTTAACCCCTTAACACTCATATCAGCCAAAAACGGCTTCTACAGTCTTCTTGAGAAATGTCTATTTGCAGAAGCCTATCTTTGAAAATTTACCCCTCGAATGCCCGGCTCGATAACCGAGCCAGTCATTCCAGTGGTAAATTTTCAAAAAGTCTTCTCTTGGTCTGCAAATGGACATTTTCTATAAAAAAAAAATTGAAATTCTTAAAAACAAAATCGAGGGTTAAAGGTGTTTACATGATATAAATCATTAAGAATTTTTCAGCAAAATAAGAAATAACGGCCTGTCTCAATTGGACATCTCTCAACTGGAATACCATTATACTAAAACACGATTGTTAGAATTTATGGATATGGGAAGCTTATACCCTCCATACCACAACCATTGTCTTTCTAGCCAAGTTTAATTAAAAGTGTGATTAATGACTAGTCATTTAAAGAATTTCATGAAAATCAAAGACAACATGTAGCCACTGACAAATTGGATTTTTTTCAAAGGGATAATGGGATAAGTGTTAGACGCTGTATTGCACAAACAAATTGTCAGAGATGCCATATCATTCACTTTCAGAGACATTCCTGTATTTAACTGTCAATCAGGCTAGGTCATGAACATCATGATTTTGTTTCCTTATCTGATAGATAGTGTGTGATGTCATGTAGGCTATTTATGATGTACGAGTAATGATTATTTTAGTCAGAATATTTTGAGATTAATCTGATTGGAAGTTATTATGGCCTGGCATATATCGTCACCTCTAAAAGCCCATTTGTTAAGTTGTGTGCCCGAGTTATGTAGTACTAAGATAAACAGGCAGTCTTTTCTGATTGGATGACTATTACATCATGGCAGCTTTCACCGACAAATCCTGGAAAAAGTATATTCTTTACGATATAAAACTTATTCTGTTGAATATTTCGAAATTAATTTGACTGGAAGCTGCAAGGCAGAAAAGGATTTGTCAAATTAATTTCAAAATATTCAACTGTTTTCATGTATGGTTGTCTCGAAAATTAGATATGGGGAGTTCATCAGTAATGGGGTTAATTGCAACAACATCTAATGAAATTATTATGTGTATGGTTGCTTTCACAGGGAAATACCAAGCTGAAGTATATAGAAGTTATATAATTGAGCCACTATATCTGCCGAGGCACATAGTCGAGATTTCTTTACATTTGTTGAAATTTGAATCTTAATACTTTTAACCCTCGAATTTAAAAATTTAAATTTTCTCATAAAATATCCACTTGCAGAACAAGAGAAAACAATTTTTGGAAATTTACCACTAGAATGACTGGCTCGGTTATCAAGCCAGTCATTCCAGTGGTAGATTTTCAAAAAATGGTTTTCTCTTGGTCTGCAAATGGGCATTTCTCAAGACTTGAAAAACATGGAGGGATGGGAGGAGGGGGATTTGACGGACAGCTATCCAATATGGTTCATGCCTAAAGGTTCCATGGTGTGGAGTTGGTGTATCCAGTATGCTTCCTTTTTCCTCCTGATTGGGGTGTTGGTGTCGACATCCGGGTCTCCTCTAAGGACCTGAATGATGCGGAAGGAGACGTTCTTTTCCATGGTTTGGAGTGTTGAAGTGGCGCGCTACAGGAGAGTCCCTGTTGTGAGAGATGTCCCTGTAGTGCTCTTGGATCCTGATTTTAACGGTTCTTTTTGTTTCACCTACATATTGTTTGGAACAGTGAAGGCAGGTGATGATATATATCACATTGCGTGGCCTGCAATTGCCTATGATTTTGGCTGTGAATCTGTATCCCGTGTATGAGCTAGTGAGACCGGGTTTTGGTCATCTTGCGGCAGATGCAGCAGTTGCGCATGGTAGTAGCGGGTTTAGGTGAATCATGGTGGGAGGAGAGGAGAGGAGAGGTGGGAGTTTGGCTCTGATAAGTTGGTTTCCTATGGTTGGATTTTTTCTGTAACCAAAGAGAGGTTTTGTGGCGAAGATGTTTTTGCCTTTTGGGCTGCTTGTTAAGAGAGGCCAGTATTGGGTGATGATTTTCTTAACGTGGACGGACGTCGGGTTGTAGTCCGTGACGAGGACACATTGGGCGGGATAGGACTTTTTTGGCATATAAATAGCGAGCGCAAAACCAGTGCTAAGCATCTGATTTTTGTCCTCAACAATATTGTGGCTTTCCACATTTCTCAAGACGACTGCAGAAGCTGTTTTGGCTGATATAAATGTTAGAGTTACTAGAGCTGAGGAACATGTCAACATTTATTGAAAAGCAAATATCTCTTGGATGGCATGATAGAAGTGCAAACATGCCACACATCATTTATGTATGGTATATTCTATCAATACAATAACATAAAAAAAAGGAGTTGATTTTTCTGTTAACACATTGACTTTCTCCTGGCATTTGAAATAGAGGGATCTGATCTGTGACTCAAGTACCCGACGTCATAATCGAATACACCACTAGTTAGCTGACTAACTATTCAAAATGATGTAGCTCTGTCACAAAAGGCGAAAAGTATGTCACTAAAATGATTGAATTGTATTTCTTTGATGAATTTTACAAATTAGTCATAGGAAGCAACAGCTCCAAGTCAAATTAGTTTCAAACTATTGAATAGCTTACCTGTAT
Organism: Chaetoderma sp. LZ-2023a; assembly: GCA_034401795.1. Classification (NCBI taxonomy): domain Eukaryota; kingdom Metazoa; phylum Mollusca; class Caudofoveata; order Chaetodermatida; family Chaetodermatidae; genus Chaetoderma; species Chaetoderma sp. LZ-2023a. The sequence goes on along the minus strand of CM067366.1, from coordinate 61,468,715 downwards.
ACTTACCTGAGATTGGGATTCTGTGAATTGAGTTCAATGTATAGGAATTGATTCCAACACATGTAAAGTACAGCTAGAAATGGACACCTATCGGCCTTATCTGTAACCTCTCGCTGTCAATCAGTATTCCATTGTTTCCTATACTAGTCATGTAGTAAACCTTTAACCCTTGAATTTGTTCAAGAAAATTACAAAATTTTCTCATAGACAATGTCCATTTGCAGACCAAGAGAAGACTATTTTTGAAAATTTACTGGCTCGGTTATCGAGCCAGTCATTCCAGTGATAAATTTTCAAAAATAGTCTTCTCTTGATCTGCAAATGCCGTTTTTGGCTGATATGAGTGTTAAAGGATTAAGAGATATACAAATAATATAAATATATTTATTTCTGATAGAAGTCTAACATTTCTAATTTTGCATTTTCTTAAATATTCTGCTGAAACAAGCATGATAAATTTAAAGTTATTTCTGATTTTATTAAATACTTTTGTATTATTGTAAGTATAAATGTGTCTTTGAAATTATGTTCTCCCACTGTGCATGTGATCAGCTATAATGGCACTGAATAATATCCATAAATGCAACAATTGTACCAATAACAACTGCCACCTCCCCATTCTGCATTGACCATTATCAGTGATTTACTGGCCAATCTTCTTCGATCCATCACCTTGTGACTTATCATCATACTTGGTGGCACTTGTGGACCTGCTAGGCCAGTACCTCATCGCTGACTCTCGGCCAATCCCATTCATTCCTCACCACCCAGGAGTATAAATGGGTACCTCTATAGTCTAATTGATGAATCCAATCTGTCACTCAAACATATGATGTCATAATGATTTACGTCACATGTAGCCAGATGTCACAATCAACTATGCAATGTATGATATACATGCAGCTTAATTAATAAATATTCTGTTGAATATTTTGAACCTAATTTGACTGGGCGCTATTGCTACCATGAACAGCACCCAGTCAAATTAGTTTCAAAATATTCAACAGTTTACATGTATTTTTTTTTAAATTGAGATTCAGAGCGTTCAATGTTCGATCGATCCCAACACGGGTGGCGCTTAGCTAGAAATGGGCTAAAACTGTATTCATCCATTTGCACAGTGAATGCTGATACATACAACTTGTGACAGCTAACTTCGATAGTACAGTTCTCATATACTGATACATAGTTAGTCACAGGAGATATGGGATATTTGTTCACAGGAGATATGGGATATTTGTTCATTATGTGCAATTTACCCAGCATGCAATATTGTTCGCAATCTTTTGATGGAGAAGCAAGTAACACTGATCCACATCAGCTCTCCATCTCATAGTTCAATAGTGATCAGTGTATCAAGTGTATGTATCAATTTCAAGGAAACTACGAGAACGCTGTTAAACATTTTGACAATAAATTTCCCTGAAGCCGTTGCTATCTATAGAAGCAATATATTTCACTCAAATTATTGTCGAAATTCTGAGTAGGCAAAATGAGTGACACTTCCTAGCGGTTTGAGAACAATTTGACTGTAAATAACTTGTTGCTATAACAACATACAGTACATCTTAGACATAACTTAATGTGTTGACAAAACAAAAACCGAAACATGATAGTTAATACATAGTTAATACATTTCTGAACACGACGTAAGAAATGTCCTTTTCAATATTTGGAGCTTAATTTTACTGGAAGTCCAAATATTCAACAGTATATAATTTTGTTTCAGAAACATTCTAAGTTTCTGAACTGCACTATACAGTTAAATACGATTAAAGATAAATGAGGGATTGACATATGAAATGTCCATTGCGTAGTTTACGGACTGCCGAGATTTTATGATTCTGACAAAATATTTAGAAACAATAAAAAACATCAAAACTTATTATACCAGTTTATTTTCAATCAAATTACTGGTAGTATTCTGGGCAATGAGTAACGCTTTATTTATATGACTAAAAACAATAGATAGAGCTTCACATTGTGTGATGGTTTAGCATTTTAATGGTCAAGCCGGCCAAAACCGTCCTCTGTAATGGTCTTGTGGCATGTCCCTTTACACGCCAAGATAGTACAAATTTTGAAAATTTACCACTGGAATGGCTGGCTCGATAACTGAGCCAGTCATTCCAGTGATAAATTTTCAAACCTTGTATTCTCTTGGCCTGTAAATGGACATTCAATTGGCGACTAAATCTTCTTGACCAAATTTGACCACTAAAGGGTTAATTGAACCCTGAATTCCCAGAATATCAATTTCAAGGTATTTAACTATAAACTGAAGGGCATCGTGTTCCGTTAAATATACACACTTTTGCACGAGATATGAGATGCCTGATCAATTTACCCAGCATTCAATGCTACCCGGCGTGGAATGTTACCCAGCATGTAATGCCCCGACTCCATAATCGTTGTAAAGATTAGAGGCCATATTCATTGAGTCTTGTCTGCGCAAGTCAGGATTTCTCAAACAAAACCAACCTGCTTGCACGTGCAAATAGTCATTTGTCCTCCAGCTCTGGAAACGTAAGCATGTATGTATGGCGTATTCACGACAGTACATTCGACAGTCTGTATTTCAATACTGTTCAGAGAAAGTGTGTCACTGTCCAGGAGAAAATAGGAGAAATCTTTTATATAGATTGACAGTAATTTGCGTGAAAGTTGTTGCTATCAATGACAGCACCAACATTCTACTTCGAATAATACTTACCAGATGTACTATTATGATAATGTCTATTATCTAGTCTAGCTCAAAATAAACAATTAAAACTCCGCACTCTCCTGGTCCTGCCCATACTGTGTCCGGGAATACCATAGCCGCAGGTACCGAGTCAATTCCCAATCACAGTCAGATTCGTCTATTTTGCGCTGTTGAAAAGTCGCGTGTATTTAGTGCTCTCTTATTAATTGAATAAGCAGTTTTAGCGTGTTTTTTCGGAAAACCATCGTTGGATTCATGGAGGAACTGGGGAAATCATCACAGGGGCAGGTTGTATCAATCTAGAATTTATACATTCGTGCCATAATGACTGTTTGAAATTTCCTTAAATTGGCACATTTTTTATAATGATAGCCATTGTTGGAGTCGCTTCTGTACCCGTTGACTTTTAGTTTTAATTCGGGTACTCGGTTAATTTTCTCTTGCGACTCGGTTCCTCTAAGATGGATGCGTCCTTGGCCAAGATGGCGGCGCCCATGATTTATGTCGTTCTTGGCTTGGTGTATCCAGGCACTCTGTTGTCGCCGATTTTAGCTCTCGCTTAGTTGTCGAGGGTGTTTGTAGTGATCGGCAAGTTATTCTTGGTTATTTAACGTTAGTTAAAGGCTGAGTTGTTTTTTTAAAAATTTTCACTCAAAAAAGTTTCAAATATTTCCTGCCTAAGACTTGTTATCATTAAATTGAGAGAAAGTTAATGTGTTTAAGAAATCTTAACTAGCAAGTCTATTGTGCGTATTGCTCGTCATTGGTTGTCATGTGCAGCGTTTTAATTCTTCTCTGTGTTCGCAGAAACCGAAGAACTCGGACACGTTGTGCCGAAAGTGCAACAGGTTCATGAAACGGAAGTACCTGGGTCATCACTGTGTGGCGTGCGCTAAGTGTAAGGTCGGGAGCCCTTGTGATGTGTGCGTCAAGTAGTCGTCGGCATTGGTGGCGGAGTTTGACAAGGATCGACGGGCGAGGCTGGAGCGTATCGAGAAGGATAAGGCAGTGAAGCTGCAGCAGGTTTCGTTGCTGGGACTGGAAGGTCGGCTGAATGAGAGGATGGATTCAGCACTGGGCGTATGGGCGGCCCAGTTCAAGGCTATGTTTGACTCGTTGCAGTCCACGGTCCCGGTGAAGCAAGCTGGTGCAGGACAACCATTATGTGGTCCGGCTAGTTCTGCTGAGGGTCATGCACCTGCCCCGTCTCTGTCCTTGGCTCAAGAGCCGACGATAGAGGAGGAAGATTTGCCGCTGATGGAAGATTCCGGCATGCCGGATCTTTCAATGACGGCGATGCCTAGTATGTCCCAGGGGTCGCCCTCGGGATTTGTACGGGTTTGCCAGGCGGATGGTGATGTCGACGTTCCGTCGGGCATTTTTCATCCGCGATTTGTGCAACCGGATATGCCGGCGGAGCCGTGGTTTGCGGTTCCTGCGGCTATCCCGGCGGCGTTAGGTGCGGCTCCTATCGGAGTGACAGTGCCAGCCGTAATTGAGGCCGTCGGAGTCCCGGATCCCGTGTTGGAGCCGATGGACTGCGGTGAATCCGTATCTGGCGATTCGTTGGATACTGGTGCCGCTGGTAGTCGCGCTATGGATGCGCTCTGTCCTGGCAGAGACGTATATCGTAGCGTTCAGCAAGGATCGTCGGTGGCCCTCTCATATAAGGGAGAGAGGGAGGATGAAAACGGGAGTTCTTTGATGGACGATTCCGCTTTCTGCACCGAAGCTGAATGGGTGCAGGTTCTTGGATGGATGACCAATCGTCTCGGGTTGGCATCTGATCTAGGATCTCAGCGCGATCCGGCGATGGAACGGATGTCAGAGCGTGCGGCTAGCGCTCTGTCCAGTGGCTCTTCTGCCATGCCTACACTCCCGCTGGACACGCAGACTTCTGACATGTTGGAAGTTGCGGCATACCGTCTGGTTCAGCCAGACTATGCATTGCCCAAGGCCCCGAAGGGGATAAGGAGTAGGGTCCGGTTTCCGGAGCAGGCTTATCATCAGTACGCCAGGGTTCCACGGCTTTCCGTTGCGGAACGTGAGGCGCTGAATAGGCCGTTGGCTGGGAAGGCCAAGGGGCGGTCACGTCCTTTGGTTTCTCAGACCAACAAAGACCCGTTCAATGAGCTCACGCTCATTGAGGATGCGGCTAGGGCAGCCATGGCTGCGCTGTCGCATGGGTGTACCGTCTTGCAGGGTATGCTGGACTGCACGGCGGAAGGCGGACAGGTGCCAGAGGCTGCTCCCGGAGTTGTTCGGGACACCATGCGCCTGTCTCAGGATTGCCTGGCCAGGGTAATCACGAGAACTTTGGCAGAGCGACGGAGAATGGTTCTCGATTGTGTGGAACCAGGACCAGAGATGAGGGCTGCGTTATCTTCTGCGCCTTTCATAGGTCCAGGCTTGTTCGGCGGCTCGGCACGACAAGCGCTCTCTAAGGTTGCGTCAATGGTGGCGGAGCAAGAAGTGGTCGGCAAGTCGTGGAAGTCGACAAGAGGACTCAGCCGCAACAGTCCTACCGTCAGCATAGGCAGGAGCAGCAGAGACAGCGTCCTAGATCGCCCTTCCGTCCTTCTGCCCGTGATGCCCATAGGCCATCCGGAGCACAAGGGCCTGGCCGTTCGTCCGCATACAAGCCCTCTAGTAAGAGGCTGTATGAGGACGACAGGAAGGGTGGCGGTTCGGGCCGAGGCGGCTACCGTAAGGATAGCCGTGGCGGCGGTTCCGGACCGTCATACCACAAGAAGCCGCGGGGCGGCCGTGGGGCTCGTTCCTGACGGGTTTCCGGCGGAACCAATACCGGCGGCTTTGGAAACAAATGGAGTCGAGAATCTTCACCCAAGCGATTTAGCGTCTTGTCGGCTAATCTCGACCGACAACTGTGTGCAGATTCCTTCCGTCGGAGGCAGACTTCGGCTATTCCTAAACCAATGGGAACAGGTCGTGCGCGACTGTTTAGTCTGTCAGTGGATAAGAAACGGCTACGATCCGGACTGGCTCATCCATCAATCGTTAGTTCCGTTAACCTCGACTCCAATATGGACTCCTATTCCAAGGGAATTAGACCGTCTAGTCGCCATTCAGTCAGAGATAGAATCGCTTCGTCAGAAGAATGCGATTCACCTAGTCACCGATCAGTCATCGCTGGGCTTCTATTCGATCATGTTCCTAGTTCCGAAGCGTACCGGAGGGTGGAGACCAATTCTCAATCTCAAACCGTTGAACAAATTTATTCTTTCTCCCAGATTTCAGATGGAGACGGTAGCAGCGGTAATGACAGGGCTGAGGAAAGGCATGTGGGCGGTATCGATAGATCTGAAGGATGCTTATTTTCATATTCCAATGTCAATTCCTTTTCAGAAGTACCTGCGATTTGCATTCCAAGACAATGTTTGGGAATTCAATGCTCTTCCCTTCGGCCTGACCACGGCTCCGAGGGTCTTCACCAAGGTGGTTCTCGCCATGACTTCTTTACTTCGCAGGAGAAACATAGCTGTTCACACTTACATAGACGACTGGCTGGGGGAATCCAGTCACTCTGCGCAGCAATCTGATAGTAGTCCTAGACTTGTTAAAGAAGCTAGGATGGATTGTGAATCTAGAGAAATCAGAACTGACTCCATCCCAGGAGTTTGTTTATCTGGGAATCTTTTTCAATCTCAGGGACGGCGTAGCTTTTCCGGCGGAGAGCAGAGTCAGAAGCCTGATTGCAGTGTTGGAGTCGGTTTCTCTAGGAGCCTATCTGACGGCGCGTCAATTTCTCAGATTACTGGGTTTGCTAGTATCTCTGGAGAAGGTGGTGCCATATGCGGCACTCAGGCGCAGGCCGATTCAGATGTATTTGATGTCGTTCTGGTCACAGAGAACAGATCCGTTATCTCTGAGAATACCAGTAAAAGAACCATTGATATTCCACCTTCAGTGGTGGTTATCGGAACAGAATTTCCTGCGAGGTGTTCCTCTACAACCTCCTCAACCTCAGATGTCCATATTCACGGATGCATCATTGACAGGTTGGGGAGCGGTATTGGACAATCAGTCAGTGTCAGGGGAATGGGATCGGACCAATGCGCAGAAACATATCAATGTGCTCGAGCTATTAGCAGTGGTATTTGCACTGCAGAAGTTCGAGAGTCTAATTCAAGACAAGATTGTCCTAGTAAGGACAGACAACTCAACAGTGGTGTCTTATTTGAACCGCCAAGGCGGGACGAGATCACCAGACTTGTGTATGATGGTTTGGAACCTTCTGCTGTGGTGCCAAGAGAGGAATATTATTCTTCGGGCAGCACACATTCCAGGAAGATTGAACATCTTAGCAGATGCTCTCAGTCGAAGGACGGTTTGTCCTCCGACGGAATGGCAGCTCAACCAAGTGGTAGCGGAGGTTCTATTCAAACAATGGGGCAAGCCAAATGTCGACCTATTTGCGATGAATCAAAACGCAAAGATGGTCACTTACGTGTCACCGATCCCGGACCCGTTAGCTCTAGCAGTAGACGCACTGGCGATAAGTTGGAAGGGAATGTACGCGTATGCGTATCCTCCAACAATTCTCATCCCGAAAGTTCTGGCAAAGATAAGAGAGGGGATGTGCCAAGTACTACTGATCGCCCCTTATTGGCCAGGCCGATCATGGTTTACGGATCTGCTGGACCTTCTGGTCTGCAGTCCAATCCCTCTTCCAGACACAAGAGATGTAATCTCTCAGAACAAGGGTCTGTACCTTCACGACAGACCAGAAATGTTCAAATTGACTGCATGGATGTTGTCAAGCAGCGTGCAATTGAGGATGGCTTTTCTGAGCAAGCAGCGAAGTTTGTTGCTTCAGCCAGAAGAGTTTCAACCACAAAGACATATATACACCTGTGCAAAAGTTAAGCACCAGCAAAACCAATAGAACGTAGAAACATGATGGTACAACTAGGCTGCCATACTTTTTGTCCCCGCGTTAGCTGACATAATTCCAAGTACGAAATGCACATGCATGCATGACTTCACGCCGCTTGATGTCCGTGCGTGGCGGGAAACAGCACACGTGTTCAGTTATGTAAAAGTCCAGTTTGAGGTGTAGAACATTACATACAGATTTAGGCGACAAGATTAGGAATTTTGTGTTCATGACCGTGGTTTATTTGTACAGAGAGAATTAGCTCTTGATTGTGAACTGCTATGGCAAGACGAAGGTTAAGTGATCGTGTGAAATGGCAAATCATAGGCATGCATACCACCGGTATGTCATGCAGAGAGATTGGCAGACAGCTGAACATTAACCATACTGTAATCAGTCGTTTGATTGCAAAACATGGGCAAACTAACGAGGTGAAGGACAGGCCTAGATCTGGAAGACCGAAGAAGACTACTGCCCGTGATGATCGAGCCCTAGTACGCCTTGTTAGATCTCCATTCACCAACAGCAGAGTGCTCAGCCAGCAATGGGAAACGCGCAATAGAGTGTCAATGTCTACCGTCAAAAGGAGACTGTATGCTGCTGGCATGAAAGCTAGGAGACCTGTCAGACGTCCTCTCCTCACTGCACACCACAAAGAGGAGCGTCTGAGGTGGTGCAACGAAAGAAGACACTGGACCATGAGATCCTGGAGACGGGTACACTGGTCCGATGAAAGTCGGTTCCTGCTTCATGCCACAGATGGTCGAACTCGTGCATGGAGGTCCAGACGCACGGCGTACGACCAACGTAACATCATGGAAGAAGTTCCATTTGATGGAGGTTCCGTTATGATATGGGGGTGCATCTCATTTGATTGTAAGCTGGATCTGTTGACTACCTGGAACACTAAATGGACAAAGATATCAAGATTCCATACTAGATAGAGTTGTGGTCCCTCATTTTGTAAATCATGCACCTGGAACCCACCCTATATTCATGGATGACAACGCCCGACCACATCGTGCTAGAGCTGTGCATGAATACCTCCGCCAGAATGCCATCGAAACCCTACCATGGCCAGCAAGGAGCCCTGACATGAACCCTATTGAGCATATCTGGGACATTCTGGGAAACATGGTGAGAAGGAGGGATCCTCCTGTGCAGAACCTACAGGAATTAACAGACGCACTCCATCTTGAATGGCAACGAATACACAATGGCGTATCAGTCGGTTGGTGACCAGCATGAGACGTCGTGTCCAGGCCGTCATCCAGGCACAAGGTGGATATACCCGGTATTAATAATGACAGTCTCAAACTCGTGCACAGATGTTAAACTTCGTTTTCAGACACCATTAATGACAATCTAGCCACGTGTGTCAACTGTAGGGCAATAGTTGTCAGTTGTGTCAACGTAACCATATTCAGGCCTCGTTTTCAAGTTCAAACAAAAACATACAGTGTTTCCCCACTATCATAATCAGCATTCCTCTAGTTGCATTATTACCTCTTGCACTAAGATGGATGGGTACATAAATGTTTATGCTATTGCTTTCTTCATAGCACATGAATATACCCTCGCATGTGCGTAAAAATAGGGTGGTGCTTAACTTTTGCACAGGTGTATAATTATAGAATCAACAAATTTGCACAGTGGTGTGAGAGAAGAGATATTGATCCCTTTTCTGCATCTGTTCAACACGTAGCAGATTTTATCTGTCATTTATACGAAGTTGACAAACTTGTACCTTCTACCCTAGCAGCATATAAGTCTGCATTAGCTTCGGTCATTCCTAGTCTCACCATTGAGGGAGTGGAAAATGACACCTTGAATGAAGTTATCAAAGGAATGAGCAATCTGCGACCCAGACAGCCAATTCCTATCCCATCATGGAATCTATCTCTTGTTCTACAGGTTTTAGGGCATGCTCCCTTTGAACAGATTAAATCTATTGACATTAAACTGTTAACTATTAAATCAGTTTTCTTGGTTGCAGCAGCGTCGGCGAGAAGGAGAAGCGAGATTCATGCGCTTTCTGCCGAACAAGACCGTTTTGTCGTCACGGGTGAAGGTTTAAGATTACTTCCACGTCTTTGTTTCCTGGCAAAGAATCAGTCACTTAAATATCCAGGACAGCCGATCAATTTGCCAAGTTTAACTAGACATGACCCAAATTCTTGTGCTTGGTGTCCTGTCAGATGTCTGAAGATGTATAAGAAACGTACTTCTGAGTGGAGAGACGACCCAAAATCTCTGTGGTTATGTCTCAAAGCTCCCCATTTACGTGCTTCGAAAGATACTATTTCTCGTTGGATAGTTGACGCTATTCAGATGTCGCACAAGATCGCTACAGGAAAGCAGATTGATCGTGCGAATGCCCATGAGGTCCGAGCACTAGCAGCAGCATCGGCCCTTTATAAGGGTGTCTCATTAGAGCAGGTGATGTCTGTAGCACAATGGCATGCCGAGTCGTCATTCACTGATTTCTACCTTCGCGACATCTCCAGCACACTTAATCCAGTAGCCGTCGCCAATCTGTCAAACCTAAACTAAGCCACGTCCGACCACTACTTCACACACATCACAAAAGTCTTCCGCCTACACTTACCAAGCGCTATGCACATGACTGAGTACGACCGTGGATTGGGCCTAGCTCCTGTGATGATCAAGAAAAGATCAAGCACTCAAAAATGGTGAGTGTTTACATTAATTAAGTGACTATAAATATATTTACTTAGTCGAAATACCAGACTGCTTAGGTAAATAGTCTGGTACAAGAGTATTCTTATCCTGTCAACCAGACATTAGACTCACTCCAATTTGAAAATCTAGTCGATATACTGATATTTTTTCAAAGTTAGAAGTTGTAGTAGCTTCTTTGCACTCTACTGGACTGCCCTAGCTGAGACTTGGGGCTGACACGGGTCTGGTGGGTGTTGCATCCCCATGGACATCCCTCTGGTTTTGTGCGGACAAAAGAGGGGGGGGGGGGGGGGGGGGGAGCGCGGTCTAGACCATGGAAGTTTAGCACTCTATGAGTCAGATAGCAGAACCCAAGCGTATGCCAGGGTTTTAGTCTCTGCGCAACCTTCTCTGTTGGATGGTTGGTGAGTGCTGGTTCGAGCCTCACCTCCTCCCACCGGCATTTCCTGGCTGTCGAAATCCGGAGTTTATCATAATAGTACATCTGGTAAGTATTATTCGAAGTAGAATAAAAAAAGCATCCGCTTTTGTTTCTACGAGAATTCTTAATACTTACCAGATGTACTATGGCCCTGCCTCAGCCGCCCCGCTGAGGTGAGGCTGAGCTGCTTTCGCAGTTTGCCAAGGCAAATATAAGACGAATCTGACTGTGATTGGGAATTGACTCGGTACCTGCGGCTATGGTATTCCCGGACACAGTATGGGCAGGACCAGGAGAGTGCGGAGTTTTAATTGTTTATTTTGAGCTAGACTAGATAATAGACATTATCATAATAGTACATCTGGTAAGTATTAAGAATTCTCGTAGAAACAAAAGCGGATGCTTTTTTGATTCAGTCACGTTGTAAAAATAATTGTAATGCAATTACTACCTGCTATATATTTGATAAGAATTTTATTGAAGTGTTGCTGCAACAGCCTTCAGTCTACGTATTCTAAAATAATCATCATAAATTTCAGTCAACACATGCTATGGATTTGAAGAGCAATTTGACTAAGTTGTGGCTGACTAAGGCACCAACAACGTTATCAAATTGTTGTCCATACAATCACACGGCGATCAGTATTAGTCTAAGTACAGTGAGTTATATGGCCAAAACACACTGCCCGCACGGAGGAAATATTTCGCCTAGCTACCGTGTGTACGTTTCTGTTCGATCATGGCATTTCAAATAAATGCACAAATCTGTCAATGCTAAGCATTCACTCTTGGCGAGAATGCGTATATAGGCCTACACTCATTTTACCTAAATAATAATGTATTGATTGCACGCGTGTGGATAATAATTCGACAATGTTGTTGGTGCCTTAGAAACCAGCAAATTACAGTCAAATTGCTATTCAAATCCGTAGCGAGAGTCGACTAAAACTATGATGATTATTTTAGAATATAGAGACTGAAAGCTGGTGTTGTAGCAACAGTTTTCATACAAATTAGTATCAAATCTGTACCGGGTAGTAATCGCATTACCTAATAATTATTTTGACAATAATTTTACTGAATGTTGTTGCTGTCATTGAAAGCAATAACTTTCACGCAAATTATTGTCAAAATATATATAAACGGTTTCTCTAATTTTCTTATGGAAATTGACACAATTGCGCTGAACAGTATTGAAATGCAGGCTGTTGAATGTACTGCCGTGAATACGCCCTATGTGCATGCTTACGCTTCCAGAGCTGGAGGACAAATGACTATTTGCACATGCAGGCGGGTTGGTTTTGTTTGAGAAATCCTGGCCTATACAGACAATAGACTAAACGAATATGGCGTCCTATAGTAACAACGATTATGGAGTCAGGGAATTGCATACTGGGTAGAGCTGCATGCTGTGTAGTATAGCATGCTGGGTAAATTGAACAGAAATCAGCAGGCATCTCATATCTCGTACAAAATGGTCTATATTTAATGGAACACGAGAGCTTTAAGCTTTTTAATATTTTGAAACTAATTTGACAGCACCAGGTTCCAGTCAAATTAGTTTCAAAATATTCAATATGTTATTTGTTAAATTGTAAATGAATTATTAAATTCTGTCATTCACGCTTAATGTTAAAGTTTATCAGCATAGAAACGCTTATCATGTTTTAATTACATACATATAACAGACATGCATAGTTCACTCCTCATTGCTCATGTGAACACCATTACAATGTTCATATAATGCATATCATATCCAGCACAAATATTTTCCGGCCACAACAAGCCATTTAATCATGTAATGGTTAATATTTGTTAAGAACATTAATAAAGAAGAGTATTTTTGACAATTTACCAGCGGAATGACTGGCTTGCTTACAGGGAATGGATGTAAGGAGGAGAATGAAGGGCAAATCAGAACACTCAAAAGCTCCTTCACAATGGGCTAATCAACAAGATGTTTATTAAAGGTGCATATTCACACCAGAATGCTTGAAAATAAAATTGTTAAAACAGAGGCACTAATTCAAATTCACAACTTAAAAAATTATATTAATTTATACGTAATGAAATCATCATATGCTAAGATTAATTTTGTTTCATTCCATCTTGACCCAGACATTAAGCCTCTACAGGCATATAATTTAAACAATTTTATTTTCAGTCATTTTTGCTGCGAATATGCACCTTTAACCCTAAAATTTGTTAAAGAAAATTTCAAATTTTCTCATACAAAATGTCCATTTGCAGACCAAGAAGAGTATTTTTGAAAATTTACAACTGGAATGACTGGCTCGGTTATCGAGCCAGTCATTCCAGTGGTAAATTTTCAAAAATACTCTTCTTGGTCTGCAAATGGACATTTCTCAAGAAGCAGCCCTTTTTTGGCTGCTATGAGTGTTAAATTGTTAAACTATTAATCGAACATGGCCTAGAGATTTTCTTCTAATAAATTTTCAGTGTTCCAGGGTTATTATTGGATTTTATATTTTTCATGAATATTCATAATCTAGGACATGTGTCATACAATTTGAATAGTGAATGCTAATACATAGCATGGTCCATTCTATCGTTCCTTTGGCGTGTTAAAATTTGAGCCAAATCGGATCAGCAGTTTTCAGATACGGCTCTGTGTCGAGGGTAACAAAGAGCCATACACCTGTTACAGACATGTTTCTTTAACCCTTTCACTGATAAATTCCAATTCAGTCATATTAATTTCAAAATATTCAACAGAATATGCTATAAATAGTAAAAAATTTACTTTTTCAGGATTTGTCATTGAAAGGGTTAATGGAAATTAACTGGAAATGTTAATTGAAAAATTTGCAGTCCTCATGAGAAATGACCACTAGAAAGCGACTGGAGAAGGCTGTTTGTTTTTTCCAATTTTACCACTGGTATAACTAGCTCGATAATCAAGCCAGTCATAAATTTTCAAAATTAGTCTCCTCTGGGCCTGCAAATGGACAAAAATTACAATTTTGTTGACAAATTTTGACCAATAATTGAATAACTTATAAGCAATGTTTATTAATCAAGAAAGTGTTAAACATGCCTGAAAAACATTTAATAAATCATGCTGCCAGTATCATACATAAGACATTTGAAACTTGGATGCAAATATAAGTGCTAAGTGTTAGTTAATCACTATCTTTACACTGATTCTCAGTCACTTCATACAGACTTGTTTGAAATTATATTCAAGGGCTTTTCAAGGATTTCCAAGGTCAACAAACGTCAACATGTTCAGTTTTTCAAGGAAATTTTGAATTCTGCTTAAATTCAGACTTTCAAGGTCTTAAAAATGCATTATGTTTTACAAGGATTCTCAAGGGTGTGGAAACACTGGAAAATACCCATGTCTCACCAAACACACCATGTAACTTGCAATTGTCAACTTGGAGAAGGCCATTCATTTGAGATCATGGGCTTGAAAAATTAAAATTAACTAAAAAACTAAATGGCATAATCGCCCGCCATAACAGCCAGTATTAAAACACTGACTTTGAGGCTAACAGAGTCCAAGTAGAAGTTAAGTTATTGCACGTAAGCCAATATCTTGATAACACGGGGTACTGGCCCGGTACTGAGCTAATACCAGGTCAGTAAGGCTGCATTATCAGGGTATCTGTATGGACCTGTGTGCCATGTAGACTGATGGCAAGAAACACAATCTCCATTTTCACGAAATTAGCGGATAATGCAGTCTGGTGATTAAAATATTTATCTGTCATTAAAATGATATTTGGACAATTTGAAAACAAAGCACTTAGAATTAATACTGGTACTTCTTAATCCTTACCAGTCTGATGCCAATATTCTATCTTTTACCGTGTCAATATCAAAGAAACTGGTGTACATTTTTCAACAACTTTGGTGGGAGATGGTGCTGTCGATCTCCCACCAAATTTGTTGAAAGATGAACACCAGTTCATCTTTTATTTTAATTTGAAGATTTAAAATTCTTACACCAGAGTGGCCTGGGTTAATAAAAGTTCACAATCAACAATCTAGCAACATTTACGATAGTCCTACACTACATGTACATAACTGTAACAGCTGGGCAGCTCCAAAGGCAACTCTAAACAAACTCGATGCCTACCACCACAAACACCTACGCACAATCACTAGACACCGATTGCTAGCCACCATAATTTCCAATGATTCACTATACAAGATGTGTAATACATCGCCGCTGTCCGCAAAGGTCGCCCGCAAAGATGGTTCATGTTTGGCCATGTGCTAAGGATGCCAGAAAAACCACCAGCACAGAGCTTTGAAATTCGACCTACTGGGAGGCAGCAAATATAAAGTCAGGAGAGGACATCATTGCGTAAAACTGTTATGTGCCCTCAAGAAAGCAGGACTCAGTACACACAAAGCAAGAATGGACCTGAGGAAGCTAAAGATTTTGACTAAGGACAACGCACCGTGGTGAAAAACGGAGGACTAATTGCAGCTGTAGGATTTTTTCTACCACCACTACAGCAGCAGCAGCAGAATACAGCAATCATACATACAGTCCTACACTATTAGGTTAAGTCATGTTTGAACAATACATGTACAAGTACAATATCGTGGCGACGTAGCAGCCCTGTCAAAAATGCCAAATACATGAAAGACTGGATGACAAGCTGACTTAACCCTTTAACACTCATATCAGCCAAAACAGCTTCTGTAGTGATCTTGAGAACTGCCTATTTGCAGACCAAGACTAATTTTTTTAATTTAACACTGTAATGACTGGCTCGATAACCGAGCCAGTCATTCCAGTGGTAAATTAAAAAAAAAATCTACAAATCGACATTTTCTTTAGAAAATTGAAATTTTCTTGAACAAATTCGATGGTTAAAGGGTTCACTATTAAGCACAAGTATACACGACTACGATATGACCGAGACAAATTTCCAGCACTATAAATATTTGTGTCTAGAGTTGACATACAAAAAACTACTCTGATAAACAAATGTACAAAATATTGAATATATGAATTTTATGATTAGCAACATTCTTTGTTAAACAAAGATGTAGAACAGAATTGTCTGTAATCTTGTACATGTAGCGAGTCTTTGTAGCTAGCGACATGTCTACTTGAATAAAAAGCTGAAACAAAGTACAAAAAGAATTATAATATTTAAGTTAGAAAGCAACTGTCACATGCTAATGTTTCCAGAAATGCAAAAAACATTTGACAGATAGACATGTACGCAGAATTAAACACTAGTTGAGTCGTAGCTAAAAATTGCTATACAAATTACATGAATTCTGCAGAATTAAGTGTCTTCATGCCTGACCTTATTCCCCAAACACACGTGCTTGCAATAGACAGGTTAGAGTGTGTAAGAATCAGCTTTACTCTAGTTCTTACCTGTAAGGATAGCCTTGGTACTTAGAACGGAACACGGATAGCAGAAGACTGAAGAAAAAAGCTAGACATCCAAGTCCACCCAATGAGAATACTGAAATAAAAGAACATTTATATAATATAAATAAACCTCACTCACACGCACACAATACGCAAAGTTTGGTCAGTTAGGCAATGGACCTTTCCAGTTTTAGCTATGCCCCGTTCGTCTCTAAGCTCCACCGACACCGGGATTGATCGATCTCTGAACTCTGACTATCAATTTCCAGAAAACTATACAAGTAAGCTGTTAAAGATTTTGACACTAATTTGGCTGCCACAGTGTCCAGTCAAATTAGTTACAAAATATTCAACAGAATGTTTATTAAATGGTAAAGACATACCGTCGCATACGGCTCGTACGTGCTGGACCACATGTATTAAGCTTTAAAGACAGACAATATCGAGTGATTAAGGACATCATCTTACACGTCACGTAGTTGGTTATGATGTCATATGATGGACAGATAAACTTGCAAAGGTCCATTAATGCAGTAATCATCAACATTGCGGAAGACAATCAAAACATCTCCTTAGTCAATGGAGAATTCCAGTTTATCCATCAATCATATGACGTCATAATCAAATATGTGATGTCTAGGATTACATCATATCAAATGCATCATGAATGACCTAGTTAAGATCGCCACACACGCTTATTAGTCGATGGACTAATATACGAATCGTCAGTATTTAATACACACTATGTTGAAAATTTTGAAACTAATTTGACTAGGCGCCATAACTTACCTGTATCGTTTTCTAGGAATTGGGATTCAGAGATTGCCGGGATGGATCGATCCCAACATGGGCAAAGCGTGAGCGGAGCTTAGCTAGGCATGGGTGGGGCATAGCTAAAACTGGATTCCTTACTTGATGTTTATTTGCACGCCAAGAGGTAATGTTGTAATATTGACTGCTGGAATATTTTATGCGGTTATGTGGCCAGTCATTCCAGTTGTAATTTTTTCAGAAATTCTCTTCTAAAAAACCCTGCAGACGCCATTGCTTGCAGGCGTGAACATTAATTGGTTAAAGTTTTTTTCTCGTTTCATGGCAATACATGGAGGCCTAGCGGCTTTGTTGATATATTTCCAGTCATCACTGCACTGTAAGGCTACATGTCGCTAGGCCCCTTGTAAATATTCTATTGTCTATGCTATGATTATAACAGACTAATACTGACCTGCAGTGATTTCAGATATACACTACAGCTTCTAAATAAGTTAACATGTTTCCAAAACAGAAACATGTTAGTTAGTAAATATTCTCTTGAATGTTTTGAACATAAGTGGATTGGAAGAGAGCAATGTCTTCCAATTGTTTTCAAAATATACAAAAGTAGAGTACGTTTTATTTTGTTTTGGAAATATATGTATACACATACTTACTTCTTTTCTTGCCTGTATCACCTTTTAGTTTACTGGCTTCACTTAGAAGTATCACACCAACAACTATTGCCACATCTGAAGCAGGATTAAGGACTGTCAGGATAGACATAAATACTGATAAAACAGAACTTTAAAAGTTCATATAGCCTTAAATAGCAGGGGAGAGTATTCTGCAAGGTGGTCTATTTATCATACACTGAATTGTCTCCCTTATTTTCTTTTGAAATTATCAAATCAACAATGACATAAATCATTTACAATTTACTCAATATTATGTTGAATAGTTTTGAAACTCATTTCACTGTGAGCTGTTGTTGTCTAGATCTGTCTAATGGCTCCATTGAAATTGAGATTCTACCTGGCTATATACAAACTTTTCACATTTTACGAATTTAAAGATTTGGCAAATTTTCACAACCTCTATCAATGTTAAAATTTAGTTTCAAATCGTTGATTTTAACATTTACATAAAATTCAGGATATAACGTCATCATATTGACTACAGAGAGGTTTAGCAAACACATTTTCTACATGGCTATAGTGATGCTATATCGTGAATTTTATGTAGTGTTAAAATCAAATTTTAACATTGAGAGGTGGCGAAAATTTGTCAAATCTTTAAATACAACAGACCCAGCATTTTCAGTGGTAAATTAAAAATAATATTCTTCTCCTGCCGTGTAAATCAACATTCAATAAGCAAATATTTGAATTTTCTTGACCAAATTTTACCATTAAATGTTTACTGATGTGTTTGAAGAGTAGATTGTGTAAAGCATATATAAGGATACTGAGTATCATGACAATGTATGTCTCCATGATGAACTGACCCTGGCTACTGCCGTGAATGTAATGCTGCAAAGAAACAAGAGAGAATGTATCAATAACAATAACAAACCAGTTCTCGTAACACATCTCTTGCCATTAGTGTAACTTGAAGCAATGTTATTGAGTTGCCATACAAATTTCAGGAGACTCAACTCTGCCAAATAAAGACAGACTTCAATATACTGTATTTAACACAATCCAAAATTGAGGCAAAATCCATGCAGCTTTCTAGTCACACACATGTATGCTCAGGAAACCATTTTCCTCAAGACCACTGCAGAAGCTGATCATGGCTGGGTTGACAATCAAATGGTATTTATAACTGTTTCTTGTTAACACACATACAGTAGATTAGAGTAAATCACTAATATATTGGCATTCACTGTAGTGTTGGGAATTCGTACTATTTTTGTGATTGATGATTGGTTTTACATACTAAGCAATGATCAATTAATGATTGATCATAACATTTTCTCATTTTTACCCATTCTGAAATTTTGAATGCAATAATTATTGCATGTTCATGGATGTTTAACCTTAATAATTTAAGAAATTATCTGTTGAATATTATGAAACTAATTTGATTGGAAGCTGTTGCTGCCTTAGGCAGCAACAGCTTCCAGTCAAATAACATTCAAAATATTCAACAGGTTATTGATATGGTGGTTTTGAGATTAGCATACTTTTTCAGTGTTGAGAGGGTTAATGTCTTCGACTATGGACTCATATGGAGTAATATTATGTTATATAGTTGTAAAAATGAAATTAAAATGGTATTGCCAAAAAAAGAATCATCTGCAGTTTTAATATTGTAAATTTATAAGCAGTCAAAAACGATTTCTGAAATCATGGTCGATCTGTTGGTTGGACATGCAAACCAATCAATCATCGATGAAATCGATTAATTGGCACTACACTAATTCACTGTCATCAGCATATATCCATGTATGTTGATTCACTAAGTCACATGTACATGTACTAACTTAGTAGTGCTGGAAATTAGTGTTATTTTTGTGATCGATGATTGCTTTTATATATTAACCGATGATCAATTCACCTTTCCAGAGTATCCATCCATCATCTGACCTCGTATGACATCATAATCAGCTTAAGCAGCAACAGCACCCAGTCAAATTAGTTTCAAAATATTCAACAGTTTACCTGTGTAGTTTTTTGGAAATTGATAGTCAGGGTGTTCAGAGATTGATCGATCCCAACATGAGCGAGGTGTGGGTGGAGCTTAGCTAGAGATGGGTGGGGCATAGCTAAAACCGGAAAGGCCCATTAATGTTTGATCATAACAGGGTTCCCATTTTTCACCCATTTTGAATGCAGTAATTATGGCATGTTCATGGATAATTACCCCTTTCAAACCAAGTCACAGCTACATGTATGACACATTCTTAACAATTTAAGAAATAATCAGATGAATATTTTGAAACTAATTTGACTGGCAGCTGTTGCTGGCTCAGGCAGCAACAGTTTCCAGTCAAATACGTTTTAAAATACTCAACATATTGGTATGGTTGCTTTGAAATTAACATACTATTTCAGTGCTGAAAGAATTAATGTTATAGACTAAGGAGTAACACTATATAGTTGTAACAATTAAATTTCAATTCTTTTCCAAAAGGTATTCGTTTTCTAGCTTGATCAGTTAAAAGATCCCCAAATGCCCTAGTTATCAATTTCCTGAAAACTATACAGGGAAGCAGTTGAATATTTTGTAACTAATTTTACTGGGTGCTGTTGCTGCCTATGGCAGCAACAGCGCCCAGTCAAATTAGTTTCAATATATTCAACAGAATAGTTATTAAATAGTAAAAGCAAACAACTTGTACAACAACGCATAGACCGTCTTCAAATATGCATTCGTGATGTACTTATCAACGTCATTCATTATGATGTCATTGTACACATCACGCAGTTCATTATGATGTCATATGATGGGTGGGTACTCTGGAAAGGTGAATTAGATGGATTGAGTCTCATGTGTTGAGCCTTTTAGTTTTTCTGCATATCACACATCATGTTTGGCAGTCGTGAAATATGGATTTCTTAAAACAGTATATACTCCTTTAATGAATCATATGTCTATTGAAAAAAACCCAACCAAAGTCCAAACCCTGTAAAAGAACGGAAAAAACTTTAAAATCATTTTAATTTTTTCGGCGAACTAAATGTAATAATAATATAGAACAAATCTGTATATTTGTTGGGATCAGATAAACTCTTGATAAAGTAAAAGACCATTGAAAAACTAACATCTTAATTCTTGTCGACAATAAACTTAAGTTCAAACCACGTAAAAATATGTAAACAACTTGTGGAAAACAAAGCTAAAATTTGTCCAAACACTAAAAATATGAAAAAAAAAATTTTAAATCATTTCAATTATGATTGAGACTAGATGTAAATAAGGTATAGATCAAATCTCTGTTTTATTAAGATCTGATAATTCCTTCATGAATTAAATGTCCATCGAAAACATTAACAGTTACCAGCTTCTTGGTGGACGCCGGATGTCATTTAGATGGTTATGTTGAGATCCCTCGCCTCACTATTGGATCAACAAAAATAGTCCTCTTCCCTTGTTAATGGACATTCATTATGCAAAAATTTTAATTTTCTTCACCAATCATGCTATTAAAGGATTAACAGAGAAGCTTAACCCTTACCAGTTATCACTCTGATGTTAAAATTTTTAATTTTCAAATTAAATTAAAAGATGAACTGGTGTTCAATTTTCTACAAATTTGGTGGAAGATGGTGCTGTCGTAGATAGCAACATCGTCCACCAAAATTGTTGAAGAATGTACACCAGTTTCTCGTCTATTGACACGGTAAAAGATAGAACATTGACATCAGTTTGATAAGGGTTATTTCAGTGATTCACACTTACTACTTCACCAGTCTGTGGATGACGATGCATGAACGGCGGACCACGAATATGGTTCCACATCTGCCCTGATGTCATCGCAAAAATGATTGTCTGCAAAATAAAGAAATACCGCCTGTATTTTCTTGTGTACAGGACACAGTTTTTCACACAATGGCTGAATCAACTTTTAGCTATGCCTCACCCACCTCTTGCTAAACTCCACCCATGCTTTGAGCATGTTGTGATCGATTTATTTACTGTGAATCCTGAAATCCCAATTTCATGGTACCTATACAGCTAACCTGTTGAATATTTTGAAACTAATTTGACTTAAGGCTGTTGATGTGAATCCCAGCAACAGCGCCCAGTGAGATACATGTACGTTTAAAATATTTAACAGAATGCTTATTAAATGATAAGACATACAATTTGTATAACTGACGGAATCAACTAATTCCAGGTTCATGACAGAGTATTTCTGTCAATTATGATTGTCAGGTCAGCTTACATGTGACATAATTGATTATGACATCATACATGTATACTTGATCGACAGATTGGATTCATCCATTGAGCGCCAACAAAGGGTAAATTCTTACATTTGTTGTTGGACACCTCTTAACACTTTGCTGCCTGTAATGGTCCAGGCCAGCCCATACATGTAATTTACCAATAGTAATGATACAAAAACTTTTCACGTAAGAGTGCTCTCCCTATAACTGCCAGCCGTCTATGCAGGCTTATTTGTGTGGTAAAATACGGTACCAGTAAATGTGCTGAAGTTATTTTAAGATTGACAGCTGGGCCGCCCGCCCGATGCAGAAATATCGCTAAAAACAGGGCATATGGAGATTTAATCACATAGTATGTCAGAAACACAAATTATAATACATGCCATAT
Source organism: Chaetoderma sp. LZ-2023a (assembly GCA_034401795.1). NCBI lineage: Eukaryota > Metazoa > Mollusca > Caudofoveata > Chaetodermatida > Chaetodermatidae > Chaetoderma > Chaetoderma sp. LZ-2023a. The sequence continues at coordinate 61,446,583 of CM067366.1, read as the reverse complement.
ATGACGGAGAATGGAATCAGATACTGTGGAAGCTACAGTATCACATGACTAATGTACAAACCAGGGCTACAGTATTACATGACTAATGTACAAACCAGGGCAGTTATTCCCCATGATGTTTTATTGTAGATGAACTCTAGATTATTCCTCTTCAGATACAGCAGTCCTCCGATAAGCGAGAACAGAAGCACAAGCAGTAGAGTACCAGAATAGTTTGGTGGGCGGAAAACACGAATCTGAAACATACAAATGTATAATGCAGTCACCTAAAAACACATTAACACTTTAACACTCAAATTTATTCAAGAAAATTTCTATTTTCTCATAGAAAATGTCCATTTGCAGACCAAGATAAGACTATTTTTGAAAATTTATCACTGGAATGGGTTGCTCGGTTATCGAGCCAGTCATTCCAGTGGTAAATTTTCAAAAAATAATCTTCTCTTGGTCTACAAATGGACATTTCTCCAGATCACCACAGAAGTCGTTTTTGGCTTAGATGAGTGTTACAGGGTTAACTAGAGAGAATATAATGTACATGACACATGTAGGCCTACATGTATTTTGGCATGCAGTTAGGGGGAGAATAAGAAAATTTATCAAATTTCTTTTTCACGAGTGAGATGACATACTTACCTCCCTAACACTCTCGATATACAGTATATCGGCTCTAAATTCAATAATATTTAGAATTATAAAAAGTTAGGTGCCCCTGATGGGGAGGGGGATGTACACAGTCATGCACATGACAAATACCATCTATTGCGCATGCGCATACTCGTACTTCCGTTACTAAACATTGGCTGACATAGAAGCAACTATTCAAATAACCAAAGGACCAGGCCTCCGTGGGCCAGGATCCTGTTAGGGAGGTAAGTATGTCACCCCACTCGTGAAAAAGAAATTTGACAAATTTTCTTATTTCACATCATGAGAACATACAATGTACTTACCTCCCTAACTCTTGATAAAAGCCAGAATTTGAAAGTAAATTTGACGGGAGGGAGGCATGGTCCTAAAACCAGTATACCCTCGAAGAGGCTAGCTCTTTGAATTTTCAAGAATTTTAAAACATCTGAAATTGTGTCTGAAAAACACAACCAGGAATAGAATTTTGTTGTTGGCGGCCGTGTCCTCCAAAAAGTGTCACTCACTAAACACTCTTATTAATATCAGTATTATATTGTATGGTTGCAACTGCTGGTATGCAAATTCTTATGCTTATCGCCCCCCCACCCCCCCACCCCTCCCCCCCCCCCCCCCACCCTTTCTGAGGAAAGTTAGGAAAAAACGCTGCCCTAAATGACTAGCACGTTCTCTAATACTTGAAAGTCTTACTAGACATTGGAAAAAGAAGAATTGCTTCATTTTCAAAAAACTCTCTGAAAGAACCACAATTAAGAGAGATTAACCATCACCATATTAAGTAAAAATATGACACCATCACCAAGACAAAAAACAAAATGGTCACATATACTGACCTCTGATGTCTTGGGTGCGGAAATCATCTCTTCCCCCACCAGATGAAGAGAATGTTACCAGAAATACATGGAGTAGGGATTCCCTACCAACAAATGTGATATTTGTAAATAGCAGAGGAGGAAAACTAATTACCAATACAATGTATATACCTCTACATTATTTTCTGAGGACTGAGATGGCGAGCGGGTTGGAAGTGTCGCGGAGGTACATGTTATGGTCGGTAAAACTTGATTCACAGTGCCACTGGGCTACTGACATAATATCTTCAACAGAAACACCATTAAATAATGCCGTGGAAGTTACCACACCATCGACACTATGAGCCTTGGCTCTATCTACTTGTTTTCCAGTGGCTGTCTTATGACAGAATTGAATGCATTCTACTATCCAGTGTCTCTTGACGCCATACCATGGGGTTTAATATATGACAACCATAGGGAGCATGGGTCTGTCCGCCAAGCCCGAGTTCTTCTTTTGTACTTATTTAAAGCACGGACAGGACACAATGCTTTAGCACCAGGATCATATCTGGTTAAAGCAGGTAAAATAATACATGTGTACGGTGTACGTTGACCCGGATATTTTAAAGATTGATTCTTAGCCAATAAATTCAATCTCGGTAGAAGCTTAAGGACTTCACCTGTAACTAATATAATGGTCAGGCTCAGCAGACAAGGCATGAATCTCACTTCTGCACCTGGCTGATGCTGCCGCAACTAAAAATACATCTTTAAGTGTCAATAATTTTATAGAAATAGCACTAAGTGGTTAAAAACATTTATCACTCAAAACTTTAAGAACCAGAGAAAGACTCCATGACAGTGTCAGTGGAGGATTTCTCGGTCTGGGATTGCCCATACCTTTGATAAGAGTATTTAGAACACATACTTCATTACTTCCCCTCTTTGCCAAGCAAGGGATAACAGTCATTAATGCTGATTTTTATCCAGCAATAGAAATAGGCGTAAGACTATAGGCATCATACAGGTGACAGAAAATCAGCTACTACCTGAAGAGATGCATCCATTGGATTGATACATCTCTTTGAGCATCATTCTGCAAATCTGTTGATTTTATAATTATATGCTCTGGAGGTTGACCTCCTGGCTCTGGCCATGAAATTGGCTGCTTGCTCAGAAAAGCCCTCCTTAATTGCAGATTTTTTACAACACCCATGCAGTCAATTGAAACATTGACGGATTGTTGTGAAGGGTCTTGCCCTGGAAGATAATATTGTCCATCAGAGCCAGAGGAACCAGATTGTAGACCAGAAGGTTCAGCAGATCCGTAAACCTTGGTCGGATTGGCCAATTCGGGGCTATCAGAAGCACTTGGCATTCCTCCTGCCTGATTTTCTGAAGAATCCTTGGAATCAGGATTCTTGGAGGGTACGCGTATGCATACATTTCCTTCCAACCGATAGATAGTGCATCTATTGCGATAGCGCTTGGATCTGGAATCGGAGAATCGTACGTCGTCATCTTCGCATTCTTCTTCATTGCGAATAAATCTATGTTGAACAGATGATCTGTCAGATGATTGATTTAGTTGTTATTCCGTAGGCAGAATGCTCATCCTTCGGCTCAATAAGTCTGCTAACAGATTCAGCCTTCCCGGAATATGAACTGCTTTCAAGGTGATCATATGATCCATACACCAGCAAAGCAGTTTCCATGTCATCACACAGAGACGGGACGACTTCGTTCCGCCCTAGCAGTTTATGTAACTCACTACTGTTGAGTTGTCCGAATGTATCAACACAAACTTTCCCTCTACTTTCTTCTTTTAAGAAGTGTTCCAGGCCTAGAATTACAGCCTGTAATCTGATCTCTGTAGTCTGATCGACTCCTCTGCCGCAGTGAGCATATCTAAGATATGCTCAGCATATGGCAGAGACTGAGCCGAGATGGCCAACGGTTTAGCCTGTAACCACGCCCGCGGGTTACTGGCGGCTGATTCATCCACAGAGAGCTTTGGTCCGAGTGAGGAGCCACGCGCACGCGTCAGACCAGTCTTCATCCGTGGTCACCTGCGAATTGTTGACGAGCAGCGGGCCCTCATCATCTTCAATGGCATTCACAGGCGGGGCCGTGGAGGAGGCTACAGACGTACCCGGCTGCCCGCAGAATGCATACGGACACGCGAGGGCTGGCATGACATTCTCCGCGGGCAGGCCGCGCACCGAGGCCGCGCTCGTGTGAGGGGCATAAAGCACACTAGCGCAGTCCGGGTCGTCCGTATGAGATTCCACGGCCAAGCGTGGAATCTTATACGGGCAGCCATCCGTTTCAAATCGGCCCACAGGTTGAATCATGAAACCTGCTCCCAAGGGATCAGAACCATAGGTGCGAGTGGCCGCGCTCCCCATAAGAGGAGTGTAAACGCTCGCATCCATGTCTTCATGATCATCCTGTGGGCCAAGCAGTTAGTCTTCGTCATCTTCCTGGTCAGGAAAGTTAGACTCTGGGTTAGCAAGAAACACTAACCTAGACTGACCAGAAGAATGCTTGAGGGCAGATGACGAGGGTACTCCGCGAGTGATCGTGGTCAGGCCAGCTGGTCGGGTCCTGCCTGATGCTGCTCGCGCCGCTGGATCAGCAGGCGATGCGAACATCAAGCCTGGGTTCAAAATGGCCGCCCCTGGATCACTGAAAACCTTGTCAGACCTAGTAGGGCATGATCTAGGGACGGGGGCTAACTGCACTGAGGTAAATGCACAGGAAGTTGAAACACCTGTGCCCAGCACCATGCCGCAAAGCATGTCAGGCATCAGGTCTTTCAAAGTCCTGCACATCTCACTCACTAATTCTACCCTGAAGGCCTCGAGCTCACCCGTCTCAGAGGCTTTCTTCTTACCCTCCTTCTTCACCTTCTTGCCCTCCTCAACCATCAGTCTTGCCAGCGAACCAAAGAATTCTGAGCTTAGATTCACGCCCCCACCCCTCTTTACAAATAGCACATTTGTTGGACAGCCTACAGTCTGTACAAGATGGGCAAGGGTGGGGAAGAATCTAGCCTTCAGGTGCTTTAGACATAGTGGACATGATGATTTCTGAAAGGTAGGAATATGAAGATTATGAGTATTTTAGTTTGTAAATTTGTTATTTCTTTTTAGTAAATACAAGAACAAACTCGAGAGAGAAGACACCCAGTTTTATTACTGACAACCATGAAGGGACAAGTCTTCTCTTGTTAAAAATAACAAAACAACCAGGGAAACCCTATTAAGAATGTTAGAAAGACGAGAGAAAAGATTATTACTATCTAGATATCTCTCCACATTCATAACAAAGGATGATAATGACATCAATTTGATTTCTCTAAACTAAGATTATGACATCAAGGAAGAGAAAAAAAACCCCGGGTTGATTATGACATCAAACCTCAATGCAACAGCCCTTTCAAGGAGTCATCCGAAAATGAATGCAAGAAATACCTAGTGATTACATACATTCATTACTCAAGAATAATATCATATTAAATTATATATCCGAGAACCCATGCACACACAAGAGAGAATACAGTGCAATAAAGATGGCAGCAAAAATTGTCAAATATTTTCAAATAATTAGGTGCCATAACTAATAAACTCCCTTATCCCGAGCACAGGCAAACCATCCTCTTGTGCAGAAGAACACGTCCATCCATCCGTCAAGTCCGTAGAAGGGGATGGGACAAAAGGAGGAAGATATTTTTTGTTTTATATCTCCGACCCTTAGACATACATCATAATGATATGTCAGAAAAAGAGACGTGATCAACCTCCGAGTGAAGAATAGGAGTTCTTATCATTCATAGATGATCCTGCGGACACAAAGACACACGGGATTAGTAGACCTAGGTGCTGGGAGAGGTTAACAAGGATTCCCAGCGCCTACATGTAAAAACGTGCTAACGCCAGGTCGGCTGTGAACGAATACCAGTAACATATAAAAGTTACAAGTCTTAATTAATATATATAGAACAATATCACCTTAATGGATGATGATGATGACTCCTCTGACGACTTTGCATCAGGCATTTATGGAAATCGATGATTATAAATAGTGAAAATTGTCAAAAAAGAGCTTGAAAAGTTTTCAAATTGTTGGATGTAAGCCAATATATTAGAAAACGGAAGTACCAGTATGCGCATGCGCAGTAAGTGGGGTCTGTCATGTGCATGACTGTGTACATCCCCCCCTCCCCTGCCCATTAGGGGCACCTAACTTTTTATAATTCTGAATATTATTGAATTTAGAGCTGATATACTCACAAGTACTAGTATATCGAGTGTGTTAGGGAGGTAAGTATGTTCTCATGATGTGAAAACAAGAAATTAAGCTCATATACAAGTTAACATGTTTCCAAAACAAAAATAGAAACACGTTACGTTAGTAAGAAATGTTCTGCCTTACAGTAATATTATCGAGCCAGTCTTTCCAGTGATAAATTTTCAAAAATGGTCACTTTATTAATATATTTTAACTGGTCAAGCTAGAAAACGAATACTTTTTGAAAATGAATTTTAAATTTAATTGTTAGAACTATATAGTATTACTCCTTAGTCTAAGACACTACGTAATTCTTTCAGCACTGAAATAGTATGTTAATTTCAAAGCAACCATACCAATAACATTGTTGAATATTTTAAAACTTATTTGAATGGAAGCTGTTGCTGCCTAAGGCAGCAACAACTTCCAGTCAAATTAGTTTCAAACTATTCAACAGATTATTTCTTAAATTATTAAGAATCTGTCATACTTTGTTTGAAAGGGGTAGTTATCCTTGAACATGCTATAATTACTGCATTCAAAATGGGAAAAAATTAGAACCAGTTATGATCACTCATTAATTGATCATCGTTTAGTATATAAAACCAATCATCGATCACAAAAATAGAACCAATTCCCAACACTACATCTATTCTTAGCACTCACAAGGGCAACTGTTAGATGAAGATTGCTCCACCTATAAATGATGATAGCATCCCAGAATCTCATAGACGCGCGTGCGAAAATCACACAATCATGATTACATAGGGGGATGCAAAATTACATCTTAATTGAGTTGCAAACGTACCTGTATATCTGTTCTGTCTGTCACCCATTTAGCAATCTGTTCTGCTGCAAATCCAACCCTGAAAGATATAATTCTTGCTTTCCATACTGGGACAAAAATATATACTCAAACAATCGAGAACACCCGCCAGTAAACTGATTGTGGTTCTCAGTAATGACCTACATGTAGCCTATAGAGGCCAATCATGGATCTACCTAGTGTAATCAATCAAACTTTCAATACATGTATGCATCTGTCATGACTCTCAATTGACGCAGCAATCCAAAGACGTCATTAAATCTAAATTCTCAATCTCAGAATTGTATTTGCATGTAGCACTAGTCATATAATGGAAAAGTTGTCCTCATGAGCAGAGTGTTCTTATTTTCATGATTCCTGGTTGCTTTGGCTCATTTGGAATTTGTCCTATAGAACGATGCGCGTTTTCGCAGACGACATATTCCAAGGGTTATATCTCTGGACCTGTTAAATATTTTGAGAACAATTTGGCTAAAAGTTGTTGGTGCTTTAGCCACCAACAACTTTTAGTCAAATTGTTTTCAAAATATTCAACAGGCCCATAGTTATTTTCCACTGAAATAATTGTCTGGTGGCTTGCAGCTGCGAGAGAGTAGAAAGGCATGTTGATGAACGTGACCAGTCAACCATAAATGGATTCTTAACACAGATCTTTTGCAAATCTAAGCAGTATTGAGGCAAGGCTTGGACTGACGCGTTTCATAGCGAGATTCATCGAATTTCTTGAGTTTTGTTGTGAAATATTGACCTCTGATTTTGTTCAGATAAATTTCGCTTATTGCAAAAGGCTACCATCAGTGCATAGAATTGCAATACAACCATTCACTACATGTATATAATAAATATATGTATATAACTATTAAAATGTGACTCAATCCTCAAACATGTCAAAGGAATAGATCTGTAAGATTTACATGTACGTGTACATGTAGCAAAATAATTGTTTCCTGTTCCATCATAAAAGATGTGCTTAAAAATACAAATCAGAAATCTGCCAGAATTCTACAACCAGACATTACCATAATAATGTACATGAACTGAAGCAAGGTCAAAGTCATGGAAATTGAGATACATGACACATCATTAAATTTATATATTCCCAGAGTACCAAAATCATTTGTTTGATTTCAGTTGTGATTATCCTACAAGTTTTCATATACATGTACATCCATGTCAGAGAAAAAACATTTGTTCACTATCCCCGCTCCCATTTCTGTATATGTACATGTATATATACAGTGTATGGCTAATGTCTAACTGGTGAAATTCTCTTTCAGGTGTCCTGATGTACATGTACCACATTTGAAGCGAATATGTTAGAGTCTGAGGGACATTCTAGAGCTACATGTATACTCTTGAACCATACATGTATTTCTTCTACATGACGTACAGGTTTTTCAGGAGATAACTATATGGAAACCATGGATGACTTTCTGTGCAAAACAAATGTCTTGTCCTAAGAGATTAGTGAACCAAATTTGATGTGCATCCATAAAGCTTTCTTAGAAATAAAATCGCGGAACTAAATTCAAGTCACCATAAAGCTTTGTTAGAAATAAGATCGCGAAAGAAAATTTAAAGCAAAATATAAATAAAACATCGCAACAATAATAATATAGTCCAAATGCAAATTATAATGTTACCTGTGAATATCCATTGTATCAGGTCTCTTGGGCTTGCCTTTCGGTGGGAAGTGCATGAATACTGGCGCTGTGCTCAGCTTCAACTACAACACAGTACAAAATATTTAATTAACCCTTTAACGCTCACATCAGCCAAATGAGGCTTATGCAGTGGTCTTGAGAAATGTCCATTTGCAGACCAAGAGAAGACTATTTTTTTTAATTTACCACTAGAATGACTGGCTCGATAACCGAGCCAGTCACTCCCGCGGTAAATTTTCAAAGATAGTCTTCTCTGGACGAGAAAATTTTATTTAAAAACCCCACAAATTCGAAGGTTAACAGATTAATGCTTTCTTGGTTCAAGCTTCATCATGAAAAGGAAAATCTTTGCTCAGTCAATGTCCATTTGCTGACCAACAATAAATAAGCCATTCTCCTTTCTCCTGGCATAATACATGTGCCTGGCACAGGATTCATACACCTTGTTGTCTTTGAAATTCCATGACTTCTCCATAGCTCTTCAACACCAAAATTAACAAATTCCATTAACCTCTAAGAATTAATATTTAGGATATTTGTCTTTATGATGCAGCTACATAGATAACGATCTGACTTTATTCTGCAAAATGGATTAATACATGTACATGTATTGCGTCTTGTAACAACCAATCAAAAACGTTGTTGCCATAATTTTATTGTACATGTATAGACATGATAGAGGTGACGGTGGAAATATATGCTAACAGATTTCTTTTTAGTTTGCATGATTACCATTTTCCATGACTTTCCCATGACTTATGATAAACAAATGTTGATTTTCCATAACTTTCAAAGGCCTGGAATTGTAATTTTCCATGGTGTCCATGATCAGTAAAAACCCTGCTGGCATATGAACAGACATTGCGGGACATTGCCATTTACTGGTACAAGAATGTTACATTTGGACATTTTAGAAAAAGTGTTAGAAATAACGTCTAAATGTTACACTCCCTCTAATGGTCAAGCTGGCCACAACCAGCCATTGTGGTAGTCTTGGGAAATATCGATTTGCAGGCAGAGATTATTTTTGAAAATTTACCACTGGAATGCTTCAATGTACATATATAAATGTAACGGTTAATGTTATCCCTTTAATAGTCAAGCATGCCAGAGCGGGATATGCAGCGGTCTTGAGAAATACAGACCAGGGATGGGGTCAATTCCATTTTATCAATTCCAATTCCACCTCAATTCATTTTATCAATTCCAATTCCGTTTCCATATCAATCAGGCTTGGGTACAAGTGCAAATGCATTTGCATTTGAATGCATTTGCACTTGCACTTGCATTTAAATGCAATTATGAAATTTTGGACGCATTTGCATTTGCATTTGAATCTCATGTATTTGCATTTGCATAAAAAGGGTTGCATTTGCATTTGAGTTTTCAAGTGCATTTGAGGTTTTTTCAAAGGCACTACTTTTTTCATTTCGCATTTCTTTCAAAATAGGATGGAACCTAGCTGCTGCTGCTGTAAATAGCAGCCACAGCACCCAGTCAAATTAATTTCAAAATATTCAACCAAATTATTTGTTAAGCCATAAAAATGGCATTTCTGTTGCTAGAAATTAGAAATTTAATTCGCTGTAATTTATTAACACATTTTACTCTGAATATCTTAACATGTAACTCTCAGCCATAAATATACATATATATAATTGTGTGCAAAATCATGCATATTTTGAAATTAGTCTACCTTAAGTCAGTTGAGATCTTAGCAAACCAACACATTTTAATTAATTTGTGTCCGAGATAATCTACAGCAACATATCTCTAGAGTATAATAAATATGATCACCTAAATAGTAAGGAATGGGTGCCTCCATTCGCTTGTCCAATGTATTGACCCTTTAACCCGTACATACAAAACCACTAAAATCATTGGCTCAGTGATTGTCTTCTCTTGGCCTGCAAATGGGCATTTGTAAAGACCTCGCCAAAGGCTGGTTTTTCCGGTTTGGGCATAAAAGGGTTAATAAGACAATTGGACTAAACGTTGTTGCTGCGTTAATCAATATGGTGATTTTCACGAAAATTAATAATATTCATACAATCATCTGTTTTAAAGAACCACAATCTTGTTGCCCCAAAATACAGGTGGTCAGTAGAGCACTTTTGACTGTACAATCTGTTCAACAAGTACTTGCTATATTTTTTGGTCAAGATCCTTTCAAAGTAATTAGCATGAGCTTAGTAATATATCTCTCATTGCTCAATCTATGAATAGGGTATTGTAACTCCATTCATTCAGAAATCTCTTAATCCTTTATTTGTTAAGATTGGCCCTTTGAATGTCAATTTGCATTACAAGAGAAGACAATTTTTGAAAATTTATGATTGATATGACTGACTTGATAATCGAGTCAGTCATTCCAGTGGTAAATCTTCAGAGATTATCTTCTTGGAATGCAAATAGACATTTACCAAGATCAATAAATAATAGATGCTGATAATTCTGCATGACATGAGTTAATTTGCTGTTCATCCATTGTGATTAGTAGTGCTTGTCATTTAGTCTAACCATACACACATACTCAGTCATGTGCTATCTCAGCCATAGGAATTAACATTTAAACATTTGAATCCGGAAATGCGAGAATCTTAATTCAGGTATTGAACCAGCTGATGAATATTTAGAAACAAATATGACTGGAAAGGTTTGCCTACAGCGTTTGAATGTAATTTGACTGGAACCCGTTGCTGCCATAGGCACAGCAGCAGCTATTAATCAAATTACTTTCCAGATATTCAACATTATATTTGATAATTATTTTGAAAGAAACTTGACTGGCACATGTTGTTTTCATGGACACAATAGCGATCATTGAAATTATTTTCAAACTAGTCCAAAAAAATCTGAAAATTAAATTCTCTAATGGTTACCCCAGAAAAGTTCCATTTGCAGGTAGAATATTTTTGAAAATTTTACACTGCAATAACTAGTTCGATAAGCGAGCCAGTCATTCCAGTGGTAAAATTTCTAAAATATTATTTTTGTCTGAAAATTTACATTCTTAAGATCAATATAGAAGCCGTGTTTGGTCAGTTTGGCCATTCCTGGGAATAATAATAATAATAATAATAATAATAATAATAATAATAATAATAATAATATGCTATTCTATTATTGACAGTACGTGTAATGTTGTTTATCATGGTTTAATAATCTGTAAATCTAAAAGAAATGGATTATTTTAATTTCCAACAGTGATTATTAAAAAAACTACAGTCAAATCATTTCTCATACGTTAGAACCCACTACATGATTATGTTACAAAATGTTTTCCCAAAGCAGACTCCAAGCAGACGCATAGTTGAGCATTTGTAAATGCATTTGCATTTTCACTTGCATTTGAATAAGTTGCAAACATTTGCATTTGCATTTAAATGCAATCGAGCTAGGGTGCACTTGCATTTGCATTTGAATCATTTGCAAACATTTGCATTTGCATTTAAATGCAATACCCTGTACTTGTACCCAAGCCTGATATCAATTCATTTTATCAATTTCGATTCCAATTCCACCCAGAAAAGTTCAATTCCAATTCCATTTGATCAATTCCAAGTCCAATTCCATACCAATATTTACTTGAGATCAACATTGTTATATTCTAACCACTTAATGGCCAAGATTTACCAAGAAAAACTAGATTTAACATTAGCAAATGTCCATTTGCAAGATAAGAGACTATTTTTGTTTTATTTAACAATGCAATAACTGGCTCAGTTATTGAATAAGTCATTCCACTGGTACATTTTCAAAAATAGTCTCTTAGCATACATATGATCCTTCCTCAAGACCAGTGCAAGAGACATTTTTGGCTGGATTCTCCATTAATATTTAAAACAATTAGATTAAAAATTGTTGTTGCCAATAGGTAACTTTCAGTCAAATTATTGTCCAAAAGTCAGCATTCGGCAGATCTTATTTTTAGTTTATTTGACTTAATTATAGATTAATGGCAAGTTTTTTCTGATGAATATGACTAAAAAGTTTTTTCTGATGAATATGACTAAAAGTTAGTGCCATGTCTAATTACTGTAGATCCATGTAAACCTCCCTATTTAAATGTTTGCATTAAAAAGCATTAGAATACAATGTATATAGTACAGTATTGAGTGAGAGTACTGAGCACATATGTATGTAGAGTTTGAATAACACCTCTAGTTCAGGTGTCTGTGTTTTAAAAGCTGAGCCATTTCACAGAGGGGTTTGTTCAATGATTCCTTTGTTATGTAGGAGGGTATAATTACATGGCAATTATCTTGTAATGTACTGCTTTCTTCACCCATTTCATTCCACGCTGATGATAGTTATTACTTTACTGAATGAACACTTGCTACATTTGTGTAACATCTTGATGAATAATTTTAACACAATTTGTTTATCTTGGTTCTAGCTTATATATTTGAAATCATTTTAACTAATTTGTATGATTTTAAAGATGGCATGATTTCATAGAGATGAAAACCTGTTTCCAGAGAATGCAGAATGAAATAAGTTCAAGATCAGAAGCTTTGATTGAATAAAGCTCACATAGGATAAAAGGCTTAATTTATCACTGGTCAGGGAGAATTGAGTTAACTCAATAATGTATTAAAGTTCATAGCATTTATCAGATCTTTATTTTGTCAATTCAGAGATTATTTTTGAAAATTTACCACTGGAATTACTGGCTCAGTTATCCAGCTAGCCACTTTGGTAGTAAATTTTCAAGAATAGTCTTCCATTGGCCTGCCAATGCACATTTCTGAAACTCATTGCAGGTGTTTTGGCCGGCTTAGGTGTTATAGGGTTAAGGGCTAACTTGCTCATCACTGAATTATGAGTATCTCAAATTCTAGTCTTCGTACCAAACATAGGCCTATAACTAAGTTGTTAAAATTAATTTTAATAGAAACTGTTGCAGACTTAGGAGACAAAAGTATTCAGTCAAACTAATTTTAAAATATCCAATAAAGCATCTAATTACAGCTGGCATAATAAATATCATCAACTTGCATATAGAATGAAATGTGGTAAACTGTATCATATAGATCATTTAGAATGGAATGCATTAAGGGCATATAAAGGGCAGTGTATGATTTACAGATATTACATGTACATTTTATTGCCAACAATGTTCAGTAAATCTATCACAAATGTGACAAATTATGACTGGAAATGATTGGAATTGAATTGGAATTTATCAATTCCGGTCAATTCAAATGATCAATTCCAAATCCAATTCCAGTGTCTCAAAATTTATCAATTCCAATTCCGGAGTCCTCAGATTTATCAATTCCAATTCCGGAATTGAATTGGAATTGACTGATCAATTCAAATTCCAATCGGAATTGACCCCAACCCTGATACAAATCTATAAATTTGCAAAGATAAAACCTTTTTTTTAAATTTACCACTGGAATGATAACTGAGCCAGTTATTACAGGGGTTGAACGTTTCATGGCCAATATGGAAATAAAAGGGTTAACTGAATTGTTTAAGAAGAACTTACACTTTGAAAGACGTCTGATCCCTCATCAAAGTCAACCATAGTGAAGAAGAGCCTATTTGAGTACTGTTGAGAATAGCGCCATGAGTTTGCAAGGATTGTGTATTCATCATTCGCTTGCCTGTGAATATAATAAAATACTCATAAAGAAAACTGTTCTTAACTCTTTCACTGACAGATCCCTGAAAAAGTAAATTCATTATGAAATTAAACTTAGTCTGTTGAATATTTTGAAATTAATTTGACTGGAAACTCAACAGTTTAGTTGCCATAAAAATGAGATATATGTATATTGGGAATTCAGAGGTGAAAGAGTTAACACTTAATCCTTTAACACTCATATCAGCCAAAAACTGCTTCTGCAGTGGTCTTAAGCAATGTCCATTTGCAAACCAAGAGAACACTATCTTTGAAAATTTACCACTGAAATGACTGGCTCGATAACCGAGCCAATCATTGCAGTGGTAACTTTTCAAACATAGGCCTCTTTTGGTCTGCAAATTGACATTTTCTATGAGAAAATTGAAATTTTCTTGAACAAATTCGAGGGGTTAGAGTTACATGTAAATCTTAAAATGACCACTGAATAAGACTTTGACTACATGTAAGTACAAGTACATGTAAATAAATATGTTGTATGCACACCAACATACATAGGCAGAGATTACTTTTGAATCGATTGCCCTGCATGTACATGCATGCGCTTTGTGAACGTGAGTTAACATTAGTATACAACAAAATGTATTAACAAGTTTGATAGTTATGCTGATTTCTACATACTTGCAAACCGCACACTGCCTCTGGGGCTGAAGAGCTGTCAACATCACGATTACCGAGTAATTACGAGGAGTTACTTTGACATACTGCCGGAATTTATCTGCATTCATTCGAATAACAGCCCTCTTGTTATTCCAGTCCATCAACTGACTAACCTTCTCACCAAGACTGTTCTATAAAATATAAAATTAATAAAATACACATCATGTATGGTAGCTTAATTACAATTCACAGCTTGTACATGTACATGCAATTATCGCCATGATTCTTTAAGAAAAGTGGAGATTATGCCGTCCCAGCTGTGCGCCTTTCTGTCTAATTGTATGTGTGGGGAATTGATTGCAACGCAACTCTTCCAACACAGTGGAACAGAATTCAACTAAATTTGCTATATGTGAGTTGCCCATATGATTGCGGAGAACAAGAGTATATTTGAACAACTGGTTCTGCCTCCAGGAGTTGGGTGGGGTGGGGGCATAGGAGGCATCAAAAGGGTAAACGTTAAAATGCTGAAGTTCGTTATAATACAACTCCTCTGAATCGGTTTGACAGAATTCAACCAAATTGGATAGGTGAGATACTGATACGATTGCCGAGAGCATCAAAAAAGCATCCGCTTTTGTTTCTACGAGAATTCTTAATACTTACCAGATGTACTATTATGATAATGCCTATTATCTAGTCTAGCTCAAAATAAACAATTAAAACTCTGCACTCTCCTGGTCCTGCCCATACTGTGTCCGGGAATTACAATATCCGCAGGTACCGAGTCAATTCCCAATCACAGTCAGATTTGTCTTATATTTGCCTTGACAAACAGCGAAAGCAGCTCAGCCTCACCTCAGCGGGGCGGCTGAGGTAGGGCCATAGTACATCTGGTAAGTATTAAGAATTCTCGTAGAAACAAAAGCGGATGCTTTTTTTTTTCTACTTCGAATAATACTTACCAGATGTACTATTATGATAAACTCCGGATTTCGACAGCCAAGAAATACCGGTGGGAGGAGGTGAGGCTCAAACCAGCACTCATCTACCATCCGACAGAGAAGGTTGTGAAGAGACTAGAAGCCTAGCATACGCTTGGGTTCTACCATCTGGCTCCTAGAGTGCTAAACTTCCATGGTCTAGACCGTGCTCCCCCCCCCCCCCCTCATTTATCCGCACAAATTCCAGAGGGCTGTCAAAACGGGGAGCAACACCCACCAGACCCGTGTCAGCACCAAGTCTCAGCTAGGGCAGTCCAGAGAGTGCAAAGAAGCTACTACAACCTCCAAAATTTGAAAAAAATATCAGTATATCGATTAGAATTTCAAATTGGAATGAGTCTAACGTCTGCAAAAGAATAAGATGTTCTTGTCCAGACTATTTACTTAGATAGTCTGGTATTTCGACTATAAGTAAACTTAAAATTAGTCACTTAATTAATGTAAACACTCACCATTTTGAGTACTTGGTCTTTTAGATTCATCACAGGAGCTCGGCCCAATCCACGGTCATTCTCAGGTCATGTCCATGGCCATTGTTCAGTACAAGTGGAAGAACTTGTGATGTGTGCGAAATAGTGGTCGGATGTGGCTTAGTTCAGATTCGATAAATTGGCGACGGCTACTGGATTAAGTGCGCTGGAGATGTCGCGAAGGTAGAAATCAGTGAATGACGACTCGGCATGCCGTTGTGCTACAGACATCACCTCCTCTAATAAGACACCCTTATAAAGGGCCGATGATGCTGCTAGTGCTCGGACCTGATGGACATTCGCACGATCAATCTGCTTTCCTGTAGCGATTTTGTGCGACATCTGAATAGCATCGACTATCCAATGAGAAATAGTATCTTTCGAGGCACGCAAATGAGGAGCTTTGAGACCATAACCACAGAGATTTTGGGTCATCTCTCCACTCCTCAGTAGTTTCTTATACATTTTCAGACATCTGACAGGACACCTAGCAGAAGAGTTTGGGTCATGTCTAATTAAACTTGGCAAATTGATCGGCTTTCCTGGATATTTAAGTGACTGATTCTTTGCCAGGAAACAAAGACGTGGAAGTAGGTTCGGCAGAAAGCGCATGTATTTCGCTTCTCCTTCTCGCCGATGCAACCAAGAAAACTGATTTAATAGTTAACAGTTTAATATCTATAGATCTAATCGGTTCAAAGGGAGCATGCCCTAAAACCTGTAGACCAAGAGATAGATTCCATGCTGGGATAGGAATTGGCTGTCTAGGTCGCAGATTGCTCATTCCTTTAATAACTTCATTTAAAGTGTCATTCTCCACTCCT
>CM067366.1:61351404-61429307 GCA_034401795.1 Chaetoderma sp. LZ-2023a | reverse complement strand
CGCATGACACGTGTGTTTACCGAGTCAATTCCCAATCACAGTCAGATTTGTCTTATATTTGCCTTGACAAACAGCGAAAGCAGCTCAGCCTCACCTCAGCGGGGCGGCTGAGGTAGGGCCATAGTACATCTGGTAAGTATTAAGAATTCTCGTAGAAACAAAAGCGGATGCTTTTTTTTTTCTACTTCGAATAATACTTACCAGATGTACTATTATGATAAACTCCGGATTTCGACAGCCAAGAAATACCGGTGGGAGGAGGTGAGGCTCAAACCAGCACTCATCTACCATCCGACAGAGAAGGTTGTGAAGAGACTAGAAGCCTAGCATACGCTTGGGTTCTACCATCTGGCTCCTAGAGTGCTAAACTTCCATGGTCTAGACCGTGCTCCCCCCCCCCCCCCTCATTTATCCGCACAAATTCCAGAGGGCTGTCAAAACGGGGAGCAACACCCACCAGACCCGTGTCAGCACCAAGTCTCAGCTAGGGCAGTCCAGAGAGTGCAAAGAAGCTACTACAACCTCCAAAATTTGAAAAAAATATCAGTATATCGATTAGAATTTCAAATTGGAATGAGTCTAACGTCTGCAAAAGAATAAGATGTTCTTGTCCAGACTATTTACTTAGATAGTCTGGTATTTCGACTATAAGTAAACTTAAAATTAGTCACTTAATTAATGTAAACACTCACCATTTTGAGTACTTGGTCTTTTAGATTCATCACAGGAGCTCGGCCCAATCCACGGTCATTCTCAGGTCATGTCCATGGCCATTGTTCAGTACAAGTGGAAGAACTTGTGATGTGTGCGAAATAGTGGTCGGATGTGGCTTAGTTCAGATTCGATAAATTGGCGACGGCTACTGGATTAAGTGCGCTGGAGATGTCGCGAAGGTAGAAATCAGTGAATGACGACTCGGCATGCCGTTGTGCTACAGACATCACCTCCTCTAATAAGACACCCTTATAAAGGGCCGATGATGCTGCTAGTGCTCGGACCTGATGGACATTCGCACGATCAATCTGCTTTCCTGTAGCGATTTTGTGCGACATCTGAATAGCATCGACTATCCAATGAGAAATAGTATCTTTCGAGGCACGCAAATGAGGAGCTTTGAGACCATAACCACAGAGATTTTGGGTCATCTCTCCACTCCTCAGTAGTTTCTTATACATTTTCAGACATCTGACAGGACACCTAGCAGAAGAGTTTGGGTCATGTCTAATTAAACTTGGCAAATTGATCGGCTTTCCTGGATATTTAAGTGACTGATTCTTTGCCAGGAAACAAAGACGTGGAAGTAGGTTCGGCAGAAAGCGCATGTATTTCGCTTCTCCTTCTCGCCGATGCAACCAAGAAAACTGATTTAATAGTTAACAGTTTAATATCTATAGATCTAATCGGTTCAAAGGGAGCATGCCCTAAAACCTGTAGACCAAGAGATAGATTCCATGCTGGGATAGGAATTGGCTGTCTAGGTCGCAGATTGCTCATTCCTTTAATAACTTCATTTAAAGTGTCATTCTCCACTCCTTCAATGGCCAGACTGGGAATGACTGAAGCTAAGGCAGACTTATATGCTGCTGGGGTTGAAGGTACAAGTTTGTCAACTTCGTATAAATGACAGATAAAATCTGCTATGTGTTGAACAGATGCAGAAAAGGGATCGATATCTCTTCCCTTACACCACTCTGCAAATTTGTTGATTCTATAATTATATGTTTTAATTTTTTACCCTCTTCTGGCTGAAGCAACAAACTTCGCTGCTTGCTCAGAAAAGCCACCCTTAATTGCACACTGCGTGATAACATCCATGCAGTCAATTTGAACATTTCCGGTCTGTCGTGGAGATGCAGACCCTTGTTCTGAGAGATTAGATCTCTTCTGTCTGGAAGAGGGATTGGATTGCAGACCTGAAGGCCCAGCAGATCCGTAAACCATGATCGGCCTGGCCAATAATGGCCGATCAGTAGTACTTGGCACATACCCTCTCTTATCTCTGCCAGAACTTTTGGGATGAGAATCGTTGGAGGATACGCATACATTCCCTTCCCGCTTATCGCCAGTGCGTCTACTGCTAGAGCTAGCGGGTCCAGGATCGGTGACACGTATGTGACCATCTTTGCGTTCTGTTTCATTGCAAACAGGTCCACATTTGGCTTGCCCCAATGATTGAATAGAACCTCCGCTACCGATTGGTTGAGCTGCCATTCCGTCGGATGACAAACCGTCCTTCGACTGAGAGCATCTGCTAGGATGTTCAGTCTTCCTAGAATGTGTGCTGCCTGAAGAATAACATTCCTCTCTTGGCACCACAGCAGAAGGTTCCAAATCATCATACACAACTCCGGTGAGCTCCTCCCGCCTTGGCGGTTCAAATAAGACACCACTGTTGAGTTGTCTGTCCTTACTAGGACAATCTTGTCTCGGATTAAGCTCTCGAATTTTCGAAGTGCTAATGTCACTGCTAATAATTCGAGCACATTGATATGTTTCTGTGCATTGGTCCGATCCCATTCCCCTGACACTGACTGATCGTCCAATACCACTCCCCAACCTGTAGTTGATGCATCTGTGAAGATGGACATCTGTGGTTGAGGAGGTTGTAGAGGAACACCTCACAGGAGATTCTGTTCTGATAACCACCAATGAAGGTGGAATATCAATGGTTCTTTTACTGGAATTCTCAGAGATAACGGATCCGTTTTCTGAGACCAGAATGACATTAGATACATCTGAATCGGCCTGCGCCTGAGTGCCGCATAAGGAACCACTTTCTCCAGAGACACTAGTAAACCCAGCATCCTGAGAAATTGGCGCGCCGTCAGAAAAGCTCCTAGAGAAACTGACTCCAGTACTGCAATCAAACTCTTGACTCTGCTCTCCACCTGAAAAGCTATGCCGTCTCTGAGGTTGAAAAATATTCCCAGATAAACAAATTCCTGGGATGGAGTCAGTTCTGATTTCTCTAGATGCACAATCCATCCTAGATCCTTTAGTAAGGCCAGGACTACCTGAAGATTGTTGCGCAGAGTGACTGGATTCCCCGCCTTCAGCAGCCAGTCATCTATGTAAGTATGAACAGCTATGTTTCTCCTGCGAAGATAAGAAGTCATGGCGAGAACCACTTTGGTGAAGACCCTCGGTGCTGTGGTCAGGTCGAATGGAAGCGCATTGAATTCCCAAACATTGTCTTGGAATGCGAAGATATTTCTGAAAAGGAATTGACATTGGAATATGAAAATATGCATCCTTCAGATCTATCGACACTGCCCACATGCCTTTTCTCAGCCCTGTCATCACCGCTGCTACAGTCTCCATCTGAAACTTTGGAGAAAGAATAAATTTGTTCACCGGTTTGAGATTGAGAATTGGTCTCCAACCTCCGGTACATTTCGGAACGAGGAATAGAAGCCTAGGGAGGACTGATTGCGGACTAGATGAATCGCGTTCTTCCGCTGAAGATCTTCGATTTCTGGGCAAATGGCATATAGACGATCGGATTCCCTAGGAGCGGGAGCCCACACTGGAGTCGATGTTAACGGGACTAATGATTGACGGATTAGCCAGTCCGGTTCGTAGCCATTTCTTAACCACTGACAGACTAAACAATCTCGCACGACCCGTTCCCATTGGCTTGAGAACAGTTGAAGTCTGCCTCCGACGGTAGGAATCTGCACACAGCTGGCGGTCGATATTGCACGATAAGACGCTAAATCGCCTGGGTGAAGATTCTCGACTCCCTTCGTTCCTGACGTCACCGGAACTGATTCCGCCGGAAACCTGTCAGGACCGACCTCCACGGCCGCCCCGCGGTTTCTTGGAATATGATGGCCAGGGACCGCCGCAACGACTATCTTTATGATAACCGCCATGACCCAAACCACCACCCTTCATGTCCTCCTCATACGGCCTCTTATTAGAGGACTTGTATGAGGACGAACGGCCAGGTCCCTGCGATCCGGATGCCCGATGGGCATCACGGCCAGAAGGACGGAAGGGTGATCTCTGGCGCTGCCTCTGTTGCTCATGCCGATGCTGTT
This sequence comes from Chaetoderma sp. LZ-2023a, assembly GCA_034401795.1. Lineage (NCBI taxonomy): Eukaryota > Metazoa > Mollusca > Caudofoveata > Chaetodermatida > Chaetodermatidae > Chaetoderma > Chaetoderma sp. LZ-2023a. The sequence continues at coordinate 61,425,264 of CM067366.1, read as the reverse complement.
TGCAGGACTGCTGCGGCTGTGTCCTCTTAGTCGACTTCCACGACTTGCCGACTACTTCCTGCTCAGCGACCATTGACACGACCTTGGATAAGGCTTGCCGTGCCAAGCCGCCGAACAAGCCTGGACCAATGAAAGGCGCAGAAGATAACGCAGCCCTCATCTCAGATCCTGGTTCTACACAGTCGAGAACCATTCTTCTTCGCTCCACCAATGATCTGGTGATCACCCTGGCCAGGCAATCCTGGGACAAGCGTATGGTGTCCCGGACAACTCCGAGAGCAGCCTCTGGCACTTCTGCACCTTCCGCCACGCAGGTCAGCATACCCTGCACGATGGTACATCCGTGTGAGAGCGCAGCCATGGCTGCCATCGCCGCATCCTCAATGAGCGTTAACTCATTATACGGATCCTTACTGGCCTGGTAAACTAAGGGATGAGAACGCCCCTTCGATTTGCCAGCCAATTGCCTATTCAGCGCCTCTCACTCCCCGATGGAAAGCCGTGGAACCCGGGCATACTGACGGTAGGCTACTCCCTATCCCCTTCGGGGCCTTGGCAAATGCATAGTCTGGCTGAACCAGACGATACGCCGCAACCGCCAACATGTCGGAAGTCTGCGTGTCCAAAGGGAGCGTCGGCATGGCCGAAGAGCCACTTGACAGAGCGCTAGGCGCTCGCTCTGACATCCGTTCCATCGCCGGATCGCGCTGAGATCCTTTATCCGATGCCAACCCGAGACGGTCGGACATCCAGCCAAGGACCTGCACCCATTCAGCTTCGGTGCAAAAAGAAGACTCGTCCATCAATGGACTACCGTTCTCATCTTCCTTCTCACCCTTGGATGAGTAGGCCACCGACGATCCATGCTGAGAGCTATGGCCCGCACTTCTTCCAACATGAAGCGTGTCCATAGCCCGACTACTAGCGGCACCAGTGTCCAACGAATCGCCGGACACGGATTCACCGCAGTCCATCGGCTCCAGCACGGGAGCCGAGACTACAGCCGCTTTCCCCATGGTAGATGACGGAACCGAGGAGCCGCACCTAACGCCGCCGGGATGCCGCTAGGAACCGCAAAACACGGCTCCAACGACAACGCGGGTTGAGCTAAATCCGGGTGGAAAATGCCCGACGGAACGTTGACATCACCACCCGCTTGGCAAACCCGTACAAATCCCGAGGGAGATCCCTGGGATGTACCTGGTTGAACCGTTAACGAAATATCCGGCATGCCGGAATCTTCCATTAGCAGAAGATCTTCCTCCTCCGCTGTCGGCTCTTGAGCCAAGGTCGGAGAAAGGACAGGTGCTTGTCCCTCCGCAGAACTAGCCGGGCCACCGAAAGGTTGCCCTGCACCAGCCTGCATCGTCGGGATCGTGGACTGCAACGACTCAAACATTGCCTTGAACTGGGCCGCCCATACGCCCAATGCTGAATCCATTCGCTCGTTCAGACGATCTTCCAGTCCTCTCATTGACGCCTGATCCAGCTTGGTTGCTTTGTCCCTCGCGATCATCTCCAAGCGCGCACGTCGATCACGATCCAACTCTGCCACCAACTCCGACGACCACTTGGCGTACATGTCACAAGGACTTCCCACTTTGCACTTCGTCAAGCGACACAGTGATAACCATTGAACTTGCGCTTCATGAACCTGTTGCATTTCTGACACAAAGTGTCCTGGTTCTTGGTCTTCTGCGAACACAGAGAAGAATTAAGATGCTGCACGCCTTTAGGCAGGAAATATTTGAAACTTTTTTGAGTGAAAATTAATAAACACAACTTGGAAATTAACTAACGTTAATACAGCCAAGAAATAAATGCTGATCGCTACAAACACCCTCGACAATGAAGCGATAGGTAAAGATCGGCATAAAACAGTGCATAGACACGCCAAGCTAAAACGAAACATTAATCATGGGCGCCGCCATCTTGGCTAAGGGCGCATCCATCTTGGAAAGAACCGAGTCGCAAGAGAAATTAACCGAGTGCCCGGATAAGATTAAATAATTAGCGAGTACCGGAGCGACTCCAAAAATGGCTACCATTTTAGAAATGTGCCAATTAAGAAATTTTCAATCAATCATTACGGCATGAATGTATAAATTCTAGATTGATACAACCTGCCCCTGTGATGACTTTCCTTTTCCCTCCATGATGCCAGCAACGAATAGACGACAACACATGAAAATTTGGAAATTTGAGCAAAAATTAAACACTAGAAAACATGCGACTTCTCAAGTCTGCAAAATAAGCGAATCTGACTGTGATTGGGAATTGACTCGGTACCTGCAGCTATGGTAATTCCTGGACACAGTATGGGCAGGACCAGGAGAGTGCAGAGTTTCAATTATTTATTTTGAGCTAGACTAGATAACAGACATTATCATAATAGTACATCTGGTAAGTATTATTCGAAGTAGAAGGAGGATGTTTACATTTAGCGGTTTTATCTCCGCCTCCAGGGGATGAGGGTCAAAAGTTCAAGAAAGTTATTGTAACACAACCCCTATTAAACAATTGGATGGAAATCAAGCAAATTTAGTATCCGAGTTACCTATATGATTGCGGAGTACAAGAGGACATTTATATTTGGCTCCGGTCACCAGGGGATAGGGGCACAAGGTTGAGATATTGTTAAGTTAACGCAACTCCTCCGAAATATTAGACAGAATTCAACCAATGTGGTACATGTGAGTTACCCAAATAAGTGTGGAATGCAAGAGAATGTTTACATTTGGCACTGCCCACAGAGGGGCTAAAAGGTCAAAGCCGTGAAAGTGCTGATCTGCAATGACTTGTGCCATCGACTGCGCATTCTAGTTTCTAATATATTGATCTTTATAATTTATCCATCCATCATATGATGTCATTATGAACTACGTGATGTCATAATGAACCATGTGACATCATAATGAAAATGACATCATAATCATTACGTCAAGAATGACTCGATTTAGTCTGTCTTAAACGCTTAATAGTCCGACATGTTGTACAAATTGTATGGCTTTACTATTTAATAAACCTACTATTGAATATTTTGAAACTAATTTGACTGGGCACTGTTGGTGCCTATAAAGCACGCAATCAAATTAGTTTCAAAATAATTAACAACTTACCTGTATAGTTTTCTGGAAATTGATAGTCAGGGAGTTCAGGGATCGATCCATCCAAATCTGAGCGAGGTGTGGGTAGAGCTAAGCTAGAGTAAAGGAAGTACATGTATGCATAACAGATAACGCCCGTAGCGATTTGGACCAATGGGACGCGCAGAACATTCAATTGACACTAGAGCTGGGCGATTTCCTAATAATATAAAATCAATATAAAATAGATCTGAATAGTCTGTCCTATTTATTTCAATACAGTACTACGGTAACTGGAGTCCCGTATCAATGCATATATTTTTCATGCTATCTTTATTATGGAACGTTTTCGTTCCATGTTTTATGATAATAAATGCTGGCGTATCCACAGATTATTTCTATTTCTGCTAAATATAAAATGACAGCCATTTTGATAGATACATGTAGACTATAATTAGCCTCGACTTCCTTTTTCAAATCGGAAAATCCCTTCAGCATGCCATTCTGATGCTGACATTACCAAACCACCAACTGTGAGTTCTTCACGCATTGGTACAACTTCACCATTATAACAGTACAACTATCTGTTGAGAATATGAAATCACCATAGCTCTTTCTAGCAACCCGCCACCATAAGTGATTACATCTCACAGGGGTTGAGTAGTTTTTCTCATTTCATCGGCTCCTCTTTACTTAGGCGGGTGGTTATTAGAAAACCGCACTACCTAACAGGATCTCATAATCGATGAGATAAAACATTACGACGCAAAACATTCATTCACGAATAACCGGCCGAAATTATAAAATATTACCGCAGTAAAAGATAAATCTGATACATTTTTAACCACCCCCAGTCCTATCAGGCTAAGTAAAATAATGTTTTCGCATTTTTACGAGAAGTGCATTCTTATCAGAAATCATTAATTTATCAATTTCTCTGGCCTTCCAACAACAGATTGACAGGTCCAGATAAATAAATTGGAATACCATGTTCACGTTCCAATCTGATGATGTAATTACAAGGTCAGCAACAACCAGTAATAATAAACTCGCTTCATGGTTTGATGACAAAAATCGTTCATGATGAATAGACCTACAAACTTGATATATCAGAATTTAGAAGCCACAAATGTGACCTTTCAATTTTAACATCTGTTCAACACTAATCACAACACGCGTGTACCTATTAAATACAGTGCTTGGGAGCATTAGTTGTCAAAAAATCGACAATGGCAGGTGCTGTTATGCCGAATATGTTAAATGTCACCCACCCCAATAGTAAGACAGCAAATTATTTTGAAAATAGTTTAAAGAAAAATGTTAGTATCTGTGACACCAACTTCCTATCAAATTGCTTTCAAATTAATCAGTTTAAATTGGACAAATTATTTTAGGGTGAAATGTAGCAATGTGTTATATTCACGCCTTCATGGTAGACCCTTATGATCACACCGATGTCAAGGCATGGACAAGTTTTAATTGGCCTTAGGTGGTGGTGGGGATGGAATAAAAGGTGAATTCCTTGCAAAGGCTAGAAAATTATGAACGCAATTACTACATTTAGCCTGTTCCCTAACTGGCTGTTAAGTTAATCTTAACCGCTCAGACAACCAGATTTACTAGAAACCAGTGTTGCCCACATCTGATTTGGGGGTCCCACTGTAAAATCTGGGGGTCCCATGGGGTCCTCATCTGAAATATGGGGGTCCCATGTTTTTTTCTTAAAATAAACACAACACATTGATCTAATTATAAAGCACTTGAAAACAGTGCCAGTCATTCCAGTGGTAAATTTTCAAAAATATGTATTCTGTGATCTACAATGGTTGCTAAAATTGATCTATTGAAGTGGCCCTTGCATATTTAACTAATAACATTTGAACTGCATGTCAATACACAATAACTTAAAGCACTGTACTTGTTTGTTGTCTGATAAACCAACCAACCTACATTGACAACCTTGTATGATTAACATTTCCAAAGACAACGCCATTAGTAATTAGCAAAGACCACTGCATTAATTTTTCTATTAAACCCTAACTTGGCTTTGGACGAATTAAAAAATTACGAGTATCTGGGTCGAGTTTGCTCAAGGACTACTTGACCTACTTCGATATAATGCGCACGTATTTTTTATAATTTAACTGGAATGACCAAATATAGTGGAATACATAGATTAAGAGCAGACAAAACAATAATTTATCAAACATAATCTGTATAAATCAGATTAAACTGCGTAATTAGTGAAAATATATCAGCTAATAACCGGATACGTCTAATTCATAGGGAGTAACTATGTAATGCGATTGTTGATTGGTTGAAACATAGATAACGCATTAGCGTGTATCCAATAAGGACGCTTGTATCGGAGAGCTTGAGCTACACGCTGTTTGGAAAAAAATCAATATTTTAATGCACGCCTACCTGTAGATCGATGAACATCGCTGCTGGGATGAGCTTTTTAGTTGAGAAATTGGGAACACCTAACGCTAGAGTATTGCTAAACATTATAAAACACTAATCCATCAGTCAATCAATCAGCCGCTATTGCTAAATAAAAGACGGCTTATAGCGCGTATTGATACCGTTATTCAAACAGCAATACAAAGACATCGCCGCTAATCCGTCAAATGACCATTCAAATGTAAAAGATATCACAATATCTTCCATATATTCCTTCATCCATTTAGATATTTTGATAAGTAAATAGAAAAATATATTTTACCTGTAAGTCGTTGCTGCTTTAGGCAAGTAGGCATGCGCAAATTAATTTCAAAATATTCAGCAGATTAGTGATAACAACTTTGTGATCTGTCCAATGTTCTGATCTGTGAAAGGGTTAAGACGCCCAGACACATTTGTATACGCTTGATCAGTTGTATTGGATTTCTCAAGCGTGAGTTCCTCTAGAGGGCGATTCCGCTGTTATCCAATCAAATACTGACACGTCATACTGACGATTAGCACAACAGACAGAAACATGGCGGGTATTTTTGCAATTTGTAGGCCAAACAAGGCGACTAACATCGGGCTTGTAAACTCATTACTTATAAAAAAATTAGATCAAATGGAATACTAAGGATGATTTGGGGATTGCGTTTACAATTAAATGTGGTGGTTGAACCTGATTTATGGGCATTAACAACTTTGAGTTGTGCAAGAAAACATACAACAAATCATAGTCTTAAACAACGCAGTAAGTTCGTTTTTATTGAACACACAATACACTAGGTATATTTTTTAAAGTAAAAACATGCACAAATAAATATACACACACGATAATATAATCGATAATTAAGCACACACCAAAGTTACCAGTTTCCGTTACACTTTTTCACTGCGTCCCTCGTGCGCCCTCGGGGACGCAGAGGGTTAATTTGTATGCGTCCCTCTGCCATTTTTATGCGTATATACGCGCAAAAGGACGCATACGGGCAACTCTGCTAGAAACGTAGTGTTCAACTGGTGAACTATAGATAACTGTAGCTTATTATTTGCCAGGCGAAAATGGTGTGTTCGACTGTAACATAATCATCTATAGTTAACTATATTTGGCTAGTCGAACACGACTGTAGACCTAATTCCGTTTTAACCAATCAGATTTCAGCTTTAGGATTTCCCTTTTGCAAATACTGAGTGCCGGTTTTACAACAAATTTGTCACCTAGTTGAATAAAATGGTGAGCATGGCATAAAATACAGAGTTTATGCTTGGTTAATATTCACACATGAATCAGATCAATTTAATCCATGCTACTGCCCATAAGTATTGTTGTAGATGATCTGTTTGTTGTATGAGCCGTGACCTATTTCAAGTTAGAATACACCGTATCCTCAAACCCAATCGTCTAGATGATATATCGTGATATCTTCCTAGACATCGTTATGATCTTCTAAAAGCCAATATCACCCAGCTCTAATTGACACGATTGCAATCAATGAATTTGTTCATATTCTTCTAAAACAATATCATGCTCACTTAACATCAATCAGGACTGCATCCAATGGAGGTATCAATTTCTAACTATGGCATAATGCCCTGCATTTTGAATGCAGTAATTATAGCATATTCAACATGTTCAAGGATAATTACACCTTTCAAACCAAGTCACAGGTATGACAGATTCTTAATAATTTAAGAAATAATCTGTTGAATATTTTGAAACTAATTTGACTAGAAGCTGTGGCTTTCAGTAAAATAAATTTCAAAATATTCAACATGTTATCGGTATGGTTGCTTTGAAATTACATGCAACATACTATTTCAGTGCTGAAAGAATTAATGTCTTAGACTAAGGAGTAATTCTATTAAATAGTTGTAACAATTAAATTTTAATTCTTTTCCAAAAAGTATTCGTTTTCTATTTTGACCAGTTAAAAGTTAATATTAGTAATGTCAATTTTTAAACAATCAAAATCGATTTCTGAAATCATGATCGATCGGTTGGTTTAACATGCAAATTAATCAATCATCGATCAAATCGATTAATTGAAACAACACTATTTGGATATCTCGCAAAGTTTGTGCAATTGCGCGAAGAAGGTGCAGTGCTTGGCGCCAGAGATTAATATACAAATGTTGTTGAAAATATATACACTGTACATGATTTTTGATGTCTTATGGACCTGCCTGCTGTACCATCGTTTTGAAAATTTCCATTGATGGCATCGCTCTGCATCCGATGGGAGTTTATTCCACAGTTCTAGGTATTGTTTGTAGAATGAAGCTAAATTTGACGATGTCTACTGTTGAGTGGTATGGCAGAAATTTGAGGCTGTGAGAATGCTGTGTCTGTTTGTTGGCTAGAGATGGTATGTAGATAGGTGGTACTGCAACTACTTCATATGTATCTTGTATAGGAGTATTAAACGTTCTTGGGATCAGCTAGGGACTGCCAATTTAGTTGTCTTGTAAGATCGGCTCCGCTTGCTTGGTTGGCTTGTGCAGACCGTTTGTATGTTTGTTGAAGAACAAACCGAGCTGCTTTGTGTTGAACATTTTCTATTTTATTGATGATAGTTTTCGTTTGCCAGTCCCAGATTAGAGCACTTTATGCCAAGCCTGGCCATACAAGTGTGTTGTAGGATTTGTGCTTGATTGTCTGCGGACATCTACGCATGTCATTTTGCAGGAAGCTTAGTGTCTTGGAGCCATTACAGCTGATGTTGTTTATGTGGTGGCTGTGTAATTCCCTGGATCAGATTGTGTGCCTTTCTTGTAAATGGCGGTTACATTAGCCACATTCTAGCTTTCCGGAACTTCACCCTGTTTCAATGATCTGTTAAAAATAATAGTCAGCAAGACAACTAATTAGTAAATCCATTAAAGACATACAATTCATCAAAGGCATAAATAGATAGATTGTACATGTATATTGTGCTGCGCACAGTGCCGAGAGAGCCATGTCATCATAAGTGTGGTACTGCTCGGTAGCTGAAATCTTGTGTCCCGGAATCCACCCATATACGTGGCTGGGTTTTTTCCAGTTTCAGTGTGGAAAGGCACTTTTTGTCGTGCTCTGGTCAATCTACGTCCTCCATTGCTGGTAAGTGCTTAAACCATTTAATAATACAGGCAAAAGTACTAGATAGGTACCTATTTATAGCCAGATTACCTGGAGCAAAGCAGCTTTGCATTCCATAGGGAAAACACAACAAAACGTTCTGCTAAAATGTCTCTGCAGAAAACATGTTTCTCCTAAGGAATGATACGTTTTATTAGAGCGCGCTGCTATTTCGCAAAACATGTTTGTAGGGGACTCGCGAAAAGTAAAACATGTCATTGACATTGCACGTGAAACAACATCATACGTCACAGAAGCATACATTACGTCATAAGCATGTCGCACAAAGGATGTTGACATACGGTTTTCTTAGCAAACATTATCGCTTCTTATAAAATAGTTTTGTTGCAGAGCGCTATAACAGAGAGGAGCTATTGAAACTATTTTTGGCACCTCCTACGGAACATAATGTAGAGTTAAGTGACTTGCTCAAGGAAGATCAGGGAAGCGAGCTTGCGCACCTACCACTAGAGCTGGGCGGTATTGGCATTGGGATGACGATAACGGTATCTGTGAAAAATACCGCGATAACTACTAATATCGCGGTATTTGGAATAATTTTGGATATGATAGGGTTAATATGGCCAATCTATAAATAGGTATCCTTTTTAGATGTATAAACAAACAAAGCCTACACGTTGTATTATATTTGTTTCAGCACCAAATAAAATATTTTTTCTCGCCTTTTTGCGTTTTACTTTGTCATTGTGAAGAGGAAGATGCGCATAAGTGTCCTTAACTCCGTCACTGTGTGCGCAGGAATCTCCAAGGGAAATCCCAAGCGTCCCATCTGATTGGTTAAAAACATCAAGTATCTTTCATTAGTTTTAACCAGGTCATAATCGGGTGCAGTGTTTAATGGAGCATTCACGATCAGCTGTTTTTATTATTACTATAATTGAAAGCTTATAATGAATGCTCCGCGAGAAAGACCACGCGATTAGGCACATGATCAATTAATGGACTAACCAGGTCTGAAGACGCGATCAGCTGCGCGCGTGTATGCGTGTATAATGATAACAAAATGACCTGAATTTTTTTAGCAATAAAATAGAGAATGTAGAATTGTAGATAAGAATCGTCGATCACTGATTAAATTATTATACTTGACGTGCAAAAGTCTGGTACTGAATGGTTAATTATTGAAAATGGTCAAGTTTTATAAGGAATTGACTAATCAACCCCACCTGCCCGCCCAGCCCCTTTAGAATATTGTCGACCTATTGACTGCGGTATGAAAGTCAATCACACACTTCATCCTATAAACTGGACTTACCGGAGTGTGTGAAAATAAATAATCATCAGCTATTTATACAGATTATTTCAAAACAATTTGACTCAAAGTTGTTGCTGTCGATGTCAGTAACAACTTTTGGGTCATAAAGTTTTCAAACTAATCAGCTCTTTATTTATTTCCTTTAAATTATATTTCCATAAAGCCTCTGCATTCGTCTTGAAATTGGTTAAATCATAGCCCTATAGACCGATGGCGCAATAGTCGCCTGAGCCAATGACCCAGAACACGTGAAATTAGTGAATACAACACATTTCACCCTGTAAGATCTGCTGTCTTCTAGAAAAGATGATCTAAGAGGTTAATAGTTATTAATAACTTGTCCGATTTTAGCTAAATATTTTGGATACAATTTGATTGGAAATTATTGTCATGGCGCAGTAAGTTTTAATCAAATCATTTTCAATATAATCAGGGCTCGTTTCATTCATATTGCGGCTGCCTTTAGCGCATTCAGCATATCAATGGTATTACTGGTAAAGACTGATCAATACTCACCCAAGCGTACATTTATACACACGTGTGGGGTGAATTATTCTTGCACAAGCGAAGAATAGAGGGATTACAATTATGGCTTGAATTTATCGTCATAGTTAGCGAGTGAATTTATTCCGCTAGGATATTTGGATGGTCGTAGTTTTATTTATTCCCTTGTAATGACATCAATTGCGTCATCAGCTATGGAACGCGAAGGTGGTATTCCAATAATATAATCAAAACGAGGCTGAGTTAAGTTTATTTGTGTTTTACAAATGGATGCTATTTTGCGTATTCGACGTTGTCAGCAACTACGATTTTCAGATTTAACTTGTGTTCATTGGAACAACATTTAATTGAGCATGGAAGGGTTTCTCTACTAAGAACAGTAGGGCTATGTATATAACACATGGACATGTATTTACTGCAATAAGAGTGCCGAAAATGATTGCTTTTGACTACCATGAATACGGAAATGAGGAGACCAGACTCGTCACATTCGCATGAAATGCTTTATTATCAAATTATTACAATATATAAATTGTCAATACCATACCGTCACTGACGGTATTTGACGATATTGGCGGTTTTTAGAAATGAGACGATGACGATAACAATAACAATAATATCGCGATTTTCCCGGTTTTATCGGGAAACCGCCCAGCTCTACCTACCACCTAGTTACAAGCTCAAAGAGCTAACCACTAGCGAAACCTGTTTGGAGATGACTCGTGAAAAGCAAAACATGTTTTCAATCAGTGGTCACGTAATTGCACGTGAAACAACGTCATACGTCACAGAGGCATATATTACGTAATAAGCATGTCCCCCCCCCCCCACAAAGGATGTTGGGATATCATTTTTCTTAGCAAACATTATCGTTCCGCATAGAATGTACCTAGTTACAAGCTCAAATAGCTAATGGTAACCACTCATCCACCATGCCTCTGCAATTAATGACAGCCATGCATTGCTTAATGACAATCTATGTAATAAACAGCCTCTTCCACTAAAGGTGACAGAATAATTGACTGGGCGAACTAGTCTGAACGCGGCCTGAGAAGTCGCTATGCTTAGCGACTTCTCACACCGCGTTCGGACTAGTATACTGGGCGAACATAATCCCCAGTTTTCGTCTCTTGATCTTGATTAGTTATCACTGTACTGTTATGGCGAAACATCCAAAGCCGAAGGCCATTATTTTCGCTGCGTGTAAGGCTGGATTGGCGAGATTATCAGATATATTTGATTAATATTAACATATGGATTCTCCACATTATGGCTCTTCTCATTGATGACTTGTCTTCTGAAATGATCATTATTTTAAACATCTCTAAAAATACGAAAATTGGTAACGAAATACAGTAATCATGATGCAATTATAAATCAAATTAATTTTGGAGTTATAACTGAATTACCTCTTTCTTTTTATACTGTCCATCGGCAAAACACAGAAGAACAAGCACAAAAACTATAAATAAAACACCCGTAATGCTAAAAGATGTGGCCATTTTCAATTTACATGAGCTGGCACGATTTGACAGGTGGCGATATATATTGTAGAGCGCGAAGTGGGTCTTTCATATGATTTCATAGGATAGTGTTGCGGACATGTCCGCCTCTTCATTTGTGGATGAAACATAACACTCTCGCACGTGACTTCCAAGCATTTTATAGTCAGCGATAAAGTTGTTGTTGTTATATGTTATATGTAGGGGTCCACCGCCACATAGGCTCTGCCTTTGGTGGACTACCTGTTGTGAAACTGTAAATGTATATTCTATATCAAAATAAATAATCTTGAACTTGAACTTGAGCGATAAAGTTAAATTTCATCTCCTGGTCCTTCCAAAATTCATCCAGCCCTACCCCGAACTTAAGCAATACTTACAGGTTTACTTACAGGTCCTCTTCTGACTGTAGGGTTACATACCCTCTTATGTCAGCTCTGGGTATTCTACTATATTTGCTATAACGCATGCGCTTTGAGTTGTGAGTGTCATGTTTATGTTAAATCTGATTGGTTTGTCCTTCCAGTATTTGTCCAGTCTACGTTCAAATACTTGAGTGGTACTGGCACTGATAACTGCTTCAGGTAGGTCATTCCAAATGTCCACAACTCTGTTAGTGAAGAAATTCTTGCCGATGTTCAGCCTTGTGCACTTTTTTAAAGATTTTCATGGAATGTCCTCTGGTTGTACTGTTGGTGACTAATGGGATGCTTAGGCGCACTGCCTCTGTGTAATATTTGTTGGTTAATATCGTGTGGAGTTCGATCATGTCTCCTCTTAGTCGACGATATGCAAGTGTTGGCAGGTTTATCAGTTTACGTCTTTCTTCGTATGTGTGTTCTTGTAGACCAGGTACAATTAGCATTGTCGCGCTCTGCTGGACATTTTCCAAAGCTATAATTTGTCTTCTGAGGTATGGGCTCCATATTTGGTTGGCATATTCGAGGTGGAGACGCACACGTGCTGTATATACAATTCTGAAGCTGGATAAGTCGAGATATTCCATTGATCTTCTAATGAGTCCCATCATGGAATTGGCTTTGTTAAATTTCTCGTTGATATGGGAATCAAATGTTAATTTGTCATCAATGGTGACTCCAATGTCCTTTTCCTTTGTGGTACATTCCCTAGGCTGGCTACTCTCTCAGAGTTTGTATTTCTCCTCGTCTAGTTCAGATTTGCCAATTCACATCATTTTACATTTGTCCGGGTGGAAGCGTAGTAACCATGTGTCGGCCCATTCTTGAATGCTGTATATATCCCGTTGGAATTGTATGCAGTCTTCTTCAGTGGTGATTGATCTGAAGGCTTTTGTGTCATCTGCGAATAGGTATGTACATGCGTTGGAACTAGTTACGTCCGGGAGGTCGTTTATGTAGATGACAAATAACAGTGGTCCTAGAACTGATCCTTGGGGTATTCTGCTTGTGACATCTTTCCAGTCAGACTTTTTTCCATTAATTAATACTCGTTGTTTTCTGTTGCTAAGGAACTCCTGGATCCAGTTGTAGTACAAGGGGCCTATATTGTATGCTTTGAGCTTATGGACTAGTCTGCAGTGTGGCACTTTGTCAAAGGCTTTCATGAAGTCGCAGAAGATAATATCGATACATCCACCATTGTCTAGAATCTCTGTCCATTTCTCTAGTATGTGGAGTAGCTGTAGCACTGTGGATCAGTCATTTATGAAGCCATACTGCTGACTGCTGAAAAGCTTGTGGTCTTTCATGTGCTGCATGATCCTTTTTCTAACAAGGGTTTCAAGTATCTTACACAAAATGCATGTTAGACTTATTGGTCGGTAGTTATTTGGCTACTTACGGTCTCCTTTCTTGAAGATGGCTGTGATGTTGGCTGTATTCCATTCTGATTGGAGCTTCCCAGAGGTGATAGATGTCTGGAATATGTGCTGTAGCGGGAGACTTAGTGTATGACTGAGCTCTTTGAGGATGCACGGGTGTAGGTGGTCGGGGGCCGGGTGACTTTGATATGTCAAGCTTGTTCAGTTGATTCTCAACCTCTTCTCTGGTTATGATAAATTCGTTTAAACATGTTGATGTCACTGGTTCAATGTGTGATAAGTCTCCTTCGGGCTCTGAAGTGAAAACTGAAGTGAAGAAGCTACCTAAGGAATCTGCCTTCTCTTCGTCGGGCTCAGTGGTGGTTGCTTGACTGGAATCTTTATACAGGTTGCAGACACTGACTTTAGTTTTTTATTTGGATCTGATGTAGCTCAAGAATTCTTGTGGGTTCTGCTTGATCTGTGATAATATGTCTTTTTCATGTAGTTTGGTCAGTTTGCGAGACTGTGCGCACCTGGTTTCTGACTCCACAATATTCTGAGTAGGTTTTCTCGTCTCTAGTTTTCAGGTACTTTGTCCATAATCTTTGTTTCCTTTTTATTTTGGCTAGTGATTTTCTGTTTAATCCCATTTTGTGTTCTTTTACTTTCAGAGATTTTGATTTTGGATGTCGCTTGGGCACACAAACTTCAAGAGCATTATTGACAGTGTCAGTGAAAATTTTCCATTGCTCATCAATATCTAGGCCACACTGCTTTAGGGAGTTAAGCCAATCGAAGGTTAGCATTGTGTTCAGTTGTTTGTAGTTGACTTTGTCATAGCGGTTGTTGATCAGTAATTTCATGAGTTTTGATAACAAAGTTATAGGAGATGACTGAATGGTCGCTTTTTTCTAATGGTGCTTCTATACAAATAATGATGTAGTATTTACATCAGTTGTTTGTAGTTGCGTTTGTCATAGCTGTTTCACGGTTGTTGATCAGTAATTTCATGAGCTTTGATAACAAAGTTAAAGGAGATGACTGAGTGGTTGCTTTGTCCTAATGGTGCTTCTATACAAGCAATGATGTAGTATTTACTAGAGTGCTTGGTAGCCTGTTCCAGATATCCACGACTCTATTTGTGAATGAGTATTTCCATAGATGCTTAGATATTTCCAGCTTATTTTGGTAATTTTTGGATCGTAAATTCCATTCAGTATTTTAAATACCTCTATCATATCTCCTCTTAGTCTTCTATATTTCAGTGATGGAAGCCCTAGCTTTCTTAATCTATCAGGATATACTGGATCCTTCAGTGTGTGAAACAATTTTGTTCCACCTCTCTGCACATTTTCCATCATCGCTTTGTCCTTTTTGGTGTGCGGTCTTGAGTAGCCTACCTATTCCACAGTCTAGCAGAGCACGGTTCGACAAAACAAATATTACGTCTTCAGAATACAATCTAAGCAAGAAGGGCCCTGAGACATAGCCACTCTTTATTCTGCACTGTGAAGCCCTGGCCACAACCAGACTGTTACTGTTACTACGTCTTGATCCCCCTGTTTATCAGGGTAATGCTAAACCGGTTAGCCACACCATCACCAATTAGTATTATTCAGGTTATGCACTGTTCATCGCAGCATTAGTCAGGAGAATAGAAGATTGAAATCAAATAAAATGATCATAAGAGTTTATGTACATTTACTAAGAAAATTGTATGTACAGTGTACCAATGTTCATGTAACACAACTTTGTAGACAGATTCAGACTAGTCCACCGTTTTCTTTCTACCGGCTTGCTTTGCAAAGATAGTTCAGGTCTCTGGCTCTAAAATGGTGTACCCTATACATGAATGGCCTGTTAGAAGTCCTACCCAGCGGACCCAGACATTGTTTCACAAGACTCTCTGCTGCAAAGAACAAACAATCAATTTACAAACTGATTTGGACAAACATGGATACATACATATGACTACCAGTGAACTCTAGCAAGAAAGCTGAGTGTCATAACTGTATGTATGGAAGACTGTAACCGTGACAAATTTGTAGACGGTATTCAAAATGCTCCCAAGTGTGCAGCCAGTACTAGAGTCCCATCCAGACAAGCCATCTCCAATAGTAAGGGGCATATTCACCCAGGCTAAGAACCTTACACAAAAACTAGATAGAGTCAGGTAAACCCGGACCAGATCATCCTACCTCTATGTAGTGTAAAATGTTGAAACGACAGCTCTACTCCCAACAGTGTACTGAAGCCGCGACAGAGCGAAAATCACTGTACAACAGTGTGATGGTCGAGTATGGTTTTGCAAATTTATACAGGCTTATTGTAGCACGGATCGACCAGCTAGGCTGGGTATGAGCTGACCGCTCCGGGTATAATCCAAGCATACTCCCCCCCCCCCGACCCCAACTGAGTAGGATAGGACATGTGTATAAAGCCTTATGAGAGAGGTTTCGTTAAAATGGCTAAGTCTGTAAGAACGTGTAGCGCGCATGCGCATGCATCAGAACTTCCCTGGCAACACATGTCAGAAGTGAGAGAGAGAGCGTATGCTTATAGTGTACAGAGTTGGTACTTGTGATTTCTTCAAATCACACTATTGTCGTCGTTCTTGGAACGAATCAGGACCGAAATGACACGAGAATTTCAGAAATTTTACCTTTTTAAAATCGGACCAGAAATGGCCGAGTTATCGTTAAATTGCTCATTTAAATTATCTTCAAGATATTGCTTTGACGTCGTAATCGCATGTATGCATTAAATGAATGGGGAATGCACTGTTCACGTGATAGCCACGTCACCACTTCCAGCTGCACACTGATTGGCTACTGCTTGCCCACTGATTGGCTGGAGCGTCCTGCCTCTGATGTCACGAGTAGTATAAAAGGAGCCAGAAATCGAGAATTGAGAGCACTTCAGCGTGGAAGCCAACATAGTCAGCAAGACTGCTGGAGCAGCGCACAAGACATGGGAGAACTGCTAACTGACTGTGGTACCTACAGCACAGCAGTGCCACTCGGAATTGAGATCCCCTGTGCCGGTGAGCAGTCTTGGACATCCGCGATAGCAATTTTGAAAGCTCTCAGATGGCCATCCGAGGGCAACTTAATTTAATATAAGAACTCCCTTATCCGGAACACTCACAGAGGAGTTTCTTTCGGATAGGCCTTACAGGCCCGCTGTAATCCTACAGGATGTAGAGCCGAGGTGTTTCTTGGTGGATAACCCGCCGGATCTTCCGGACCATGCTGAAAAGTGATATCAAGTTTCCACACAGTATGTCACGTGTGTTAATTAACTTTTAGACCACAGTCTGGTGGGACCCTGCTCGGTGCGTCGCAAGAGCTATGCGACGTATACCACACCAGTTTAATTTACATGCATATTTAATTACAACTGTAGCCCTCCTTGTTAATAGACAACTTTCAAACTCCCGTCGCCGGATGGAAACTTTATAACACACTGTGTAAATTTATGTATCAGTTATTCTGACTAACTAATGGACATCTTCCTATAACTGTTCTTCTTCACCCTCTTGAGAGTGAGCCTCATCACCAGTCTGCTTGCGGAAAGCTTCCCTGCATTCGGAATCGTGCAATCTTGCACTACTCAACTGTGGCATATCCATTTTCATGATTTATGAACTCTTACTGTACCGATGACCAATATGTACTCAAGTAACTATACTATTGTACATTTCATTATTTCCGTAATGTAGCTCGCGGAGTAGTGTCGTGCCGTTCCGGTATCTGGTGTCGACTCGCCACGCCGCAAGTGCACGACGAATGATGACGCTGGTTAGCTTCCGGTCTTGGGGTGACGGCTCCTGTACAATACTGCCCTATTGGTAACAAAGACCGGCTCCTAAGGCTGGTGGAACTCAATCGTTCCAGTGGGGCCGTGCGACCATCGTCGCGAACATTAAACACAACAGTCTCATCCCAAGAGTTTGTGTCACCAGTATGCCTGTCCATAGCAATTTCGTGATCTATACACGAGATTACTAATTAACTTAATATAAGCTATTATACCTCTAAGCTGAAAGGAAAGAAAATTATCTTTGTAGTGTCGGAAAATCATGTGCTTCACGCGGGCACTACTCCTAGTGCTAGTTTGGGTGAGGAGTATTATCCTCGCGTGGACCGTCTTCACTGAATCCTTGTGAGAGGAAAGTGCCTTGCGCGGGCCTCTGTCATATGAATATGTCGCCATCGCTTAAAGCAGGAGAAGAGTATTGGTCGAAAAGGGCCCACTCTAATATTTAACCAAAATGCTGTAAAGAAAAGATCATACCTAGTGAGATTATGACTATAAGGTTGCGTGCTGTTTTATGTGAAGACGGGACGAGCGATTCCCGAAGGATTCCCACCTCACTGTAATATGTAAGTCTCAATATGCTGAATTAGTCGTTGCCGCTTTTATTTATGCAAGCCTTCTTCTATGCCTAACCTCATATTTAGTTTTTAGAAACAAGAACAATTTTAGGCCGCAAATGGCCGGCGTTTACCTAGCCTTTAGACACGGCTGTCATTGAGAATGGATGCCCACAGATATCAATACAGAAGACAGCATGCATACATGTCACTTTGCAAGACCCCCCGAACCAGGTAAGAATCCGGCCATCTCACTCCGTAACCACATAAAACGTCACAGGACATTGGCTACTATTCACAAAAGCATTTTTAGGTAACTGATCTATCGTTGAGGTGGGGGTAAGAGAGATGAATACCCACCGTGAATGTCCTTCCCGTGAGGGCGTGGCAGAGCTTAATATCATGCCCAGACATTCTTATGGAATTCAGTGGGGATGCGCATCTCGTCCATCACCAGGTCCTACGGAACTAACTTTTTAACTTGGCGTTAGGATTAAACACAAGCTGCCCAGTTATGCACTGCGGTGTGGGAGGATGTTCAGCAGATTAAACAAAATAATAATTAAGATATGTTTTAGCAGTGCCTTCCTACATTTGCAAAAGGTAACTAACCACTGAGTATCCGATGATACCGGGGAATGTGTGTGACACCACACCCTGGCCATCACTGTTCAGAAACCCCAATAGTTTCTCAGGGTCGGATCAGTCCATGGTGAGGATAGGGACATCCAAACAATCAAGAAGCCATAAGGCTTGGTGGAACATGAAGAGAGACAATAACTTGGAAATATGAGGCCCTTTAGGTATGTTGGCCAATCTTACACGACCTTGCTGGAGTGCGGGGCTAAATTATCGCAACTACCGGAAAAGAGGCATACACTACATGTCTCCTAACAAAGAGATTGTTTCTAATCATATCAAACCTATCCTATCGAGCTGAATAAAAATGGTTTTTAGTCAGTAGCATGCCGGGCTAAACAGAGTTATAGCACGGACAGTGACCTCAGTGAAAAATTGTTGGTGGCGGGAGAAAGTGCTGCATATATAAATGTTGCTGTATAATGTTTCCTACGTGCACTGCAGTCCTACATTTTTTTTACAAATAAAGAAAACATCTAAACTGATGGCCACTTGCCATATATAAGCTAACCAGAACAATCAATACAATGTGAAATGATCAGAATAGTATATATAATACAGGTTGAGGAACCTACTATGGTGCGGTTATCAAAAACACCTTACAGAAAATAAGAATAACTACAAACAGATACAGAAATTATAACTAGCGGTCCTAAGACGGTTACAGTGCCTTTTAGTCATCGGGGCCGTTTATACAGATATGATATAATTATCACAGATGTAATTAACGGGATAATTAAAATGTCAAGTATAGTTACTTGAATAATCGGTAGCCATTCTTAAGCCTGGGCTATCGTGTTACTGAAATTGATACGTCATCCTTGGTTTGACGTGAGTTGATGCGTTCTCTGGAGGGTGGAAAGTTCCAGCATGCCGGTTTCCGCAAACAAGATTCCCGCAAGCAGCCCATGACGGAAGCGGATCGAACTCAGGACTGCAATCACAATATAGAATGTCTAAGGAGTAGTCAGCAAGAGATACAATAACATTACTGCTATGACGAAAGTTTCAATACACCGATGGTACGGATGGAAGTTGTCAACAACCCGATCATAAGCGGGGGTTGTTGAATACGGATGAAGATACATAAATAAGCTTAATGGTGCGGGGAATGGCTGAATAACAACTTTTTGGCATGGCCGGCAGATCCGGTGAGTCATCCACCAAAGAACATCGCTGACTTTACATCTGTAGAATCACATTTTTAGGCGAGGAAAGGCCTCACCGCAAGTTCGTGTTCCGAGTTAGTTCTTGTTGTATTCGTGAACAATATTAAAAAGTTCAAAAAATGCTCCCACACAACGGGAGACACAAAATTGATTTTGTAGCTCGTCGGGTAGTGTCGGGCCATTCTGGTGTATCATGTCGACTCGCCACACCGCAAGTGCCCGACGAGTGATGACGCATCCGGTCTCGGGGTGACGGACGTTGTACGAGACTGCCATGCAGGTAACAAAAACCGGTTCCTATGGCCGGTGGAACTCAATCGTTCCGGTGGGGCCATGGGACCATCGTCGCGAACATTAAACACAACAATCTCATCCCAAGAATTTGTGTCACCAGTATGCCTGTCCATAGCAATTTCGTCATCTATGGACTTACAAGATTTGATTCGGTGACCTAAAAATATAAGTCTATACAATGATTTTACCTAAACAATTATAACTATGCTAGATAAAACTAAAATAAGAGCATACGAAAATACGAGACATAGAGACTGGTAGGTGAACTTTTAAACATGGGCCTCCCGGAGGTACCACACAGATTCGTAGGTCCGCAGAGGTATCCCCACAAGAGAGGCTCCCGTACACAAGACTTAACTAATTAACTTATTATAAGTTATTATACCTCTAGGCTGAAAGGAAGAAGATTATCTCGGATGAAAAGTTATGTGCCTCACGCCGGCACTACTCCTAGTGCTAGTTTGGGTGAGGAGTATTATCCTCGCGTGGACCGTCGTCGCTGAATCCTTGCAAGAGGCAATTGCCTCATGCGGGCCTCTGTCTCGGGAAGGTGTCGCCACTGCTTAAAGCGGGAGAAGAGTCGTAGGCAAAAATGGGCCCACTCTAATATTTCAACCAAAAATGTTTGAGAAAGAAAAGACCATACCTAGTGAGATTAGGACTATAGGGTTGCGTGCTGTTTTACATGAAGACGGGATGGGTGATTCCCGATGGATTCCCTCGTCACCGTCTTATGTGATCCATAGTATGCTGAGTTAGGAGTTGCCACTTTATTTATGTTGGCCTTCTGATTTGCTTAATTAGTGTTTTATAACTATTTTTGGCCGCAAATAGCTGGTATCTACCTAGCTATTAGACACGGCTGTCACTGAGAACAGATGCCCTAAGACATCAATACTGAAGACAGTGCTCATACATGTTACATAGTAAGATCTCCGAACTGGATAAGAATCCGGACATCCTGCTCCATAACCACATAAAACGTTACAAGACATAGGTTACTTTTCACGAAAGCGTTATTAGACCATTGTTCTATCGTTATGGTGGGGGGGAGGGGGGTGGGTGAGAGAGACGAATACCCACCGTAAATGTCCTTCCCGCAAGGGCGTGGCAGATCTAAATATCATGCCCAGACATTCGTATGGAGTTCGGTGGGGATACGTATCTCGCCCGTCACCGGTCCTATGGAACTAACCGTTTAACCTGTCATTAGGTTTATATACAAGTTGCCCTGCTTTGCACTGCAGTGCGGGAGGTTTGTTCAGCAAATAAAATAATAATTAATATGATTTCGCAGTGCTTTCCTACATTGGCAAAAGTGCTAACTTCTAAGTATTCGAAGATACAAGGGAAATGTATGTGACACCACACCCTGGCCATCACCGCTCGGAAACCCCAATAGTTTCCCAGAGTCGGATTAACCCATGGTGCGGATAGGGACATCCAAACAATTAAGGCTGAGTGGAGCATGAAGAGAGACAAAATCTTAGAGTTATGAGTCTTACCGGAGTGCAGGGCTAGATCATCGCACTGCCGGAAGTGAAGAATATACTACAGATTTCTTAATGAAGAAAGTGTCTCTAATCATTTTGAACCTATCCTATCGAGCTGAATAGAAAAGGTTTAGTCAGTAGCATGCCGGGCTAAACAGAGTTATAGCACAGACAGCGACCTCAGTGAAAAATTGTTGGTGGCGGGAGAGGGTGCTGCATATATAAGTGTCGCTGTACAGTGTTTCCTACGTGCACTGCAGTCCTATATTTTCTATAAATAAGCAAAACATATGAACTGATGGCCACTGGCCATCTATATACATAATCTAACCAGAACAATCAATACGGTATCAAATGATCAAAGTTATATATCTTAGTACAGGTTAACGAACCTACTATAGCGCGGTTAGCAACACATTGCAAAAATGAGAATAACTAAACAAATACAGAAATTATAACTAGCGGTCCTAAGACTTTTAGTCATCGGGACCGTTCTTACGGATACAATATAATTAACGAAATACATATAGAGAAATAATTAAAATGTGAAGTATAGTTACTTGAATACTCGGTAATCATTCTTAAATTAGGCCACCGTGTTACTGAAATTGATACGTCATTCCGTAGTTGACGTGCATTGACGTGCGTTGATGCATTCTCAGGAAGCTGGAAAGTTCCCGCAGGTTGGTTCCTGCAAGCAGTTTTCCGCAAACAAGATTTCCGCAAGAACACTCATGGCGGGAGGACATCGCTCAGCACTGTAAGCCTAATAGGATGTCTAACGAGCAGTCAGCAAAAGATACCATAGTACTACTGTGGTGAAGAAAGTTCCTGTACAGCGATGGCCCGGATGGAAGTTGTAAACATCCCGATCACAAGCTGGGTTTGTCAGATGCAAATGAAGATACAAAACAAAGCGCAACGGTGCTGGATACGTCAGCCAGCTCTGAAAACACACCAGGCAGAGTTTACTTGCTGCGATCGAAAGTTAGAAGAACCTACATGACATTAGTGTGGTGACAGTTGAAATACCACTTTTAGGCGTGGCCGGCAGATCCGGCGAGTCATCCATCAAAGAACATCCTGCCTCTACATCTGTAGAATCACATATTCATGCCGTAAAGACCTCAACGCAAATTCGTGTTCCGAAGTAGATATTGATATGCGTGAACAATAATCAGAAAGTTTCAAATTACTCCCGTAAGTAGGGAGTTACCAAATTGTTTTAGTGTGGTGGGTTGGGCAACTGCCAGCTACGGGAGAAAACCCCGACACATAGCGAAGTAATACGTGTATTGTCTGTTGCGCTGATAGTAGCTGGTACAGATCCAACCTGTTCGGCCGCTGGCCGAGGATGCTCTCGATCTCTGGATCGTGTCTCCTTTTATACTCCTCGTGACGTCACAGGCGCAGGCTCCAACCAATCATCGTTCGAGCAGCAGCCAATCAGCGCGTAGCTAATAATAGCGCAGTCGAAAGTTCTAGAACATTCTAGAAGTTCTGCGCCCACGTGGTTATGACGTCACGGCAATATTTTGAAAATAATCAAGAAGGGTTTTCCGTGGATAACTCAGCCATTTCTTAACCGATTTTGAAATGGTTTACAGATTTAAAAAGCCCGTCGAATTCTGGTCTTGATTAATGCCAGATTTAACAGGAATAGGTGAAAAAGGATTACAGGGTACCATCTCGGTACACTAAAAACATCATCCTATCTTGGTCGTAAATTATGTGCTCCATCAAAAATAGCATCTAAGAGCGCGCATGCGCATTATGCGCTTTAACGAACTTAGTCGCTTTCGCAACGCGATCTCTCTCATAGGTCCATATACGCTTATGGCTCTACCCAGGGGGGGGGGGGGCGTGTTCAGGGAACGAATCCAGGACGGGCGGTGCGTACCCAGCTTAGCTGGTACGGCCGGTACCCGACCGGTCGATCCGAACTACACCTTTTGTGCAGTGGGTTGGATTGCTGCTGGCTACAGGAGAGAAACCGACAGAGACCGAAATGATCTGCGTAATGCCTGTCTTGCTGATTGTAGCTGATACAGATCCAACCTAATTGGCCCATGGCCGAGGATGCTCTTGCGCTCTGGATTTCGTCTCCTTTTATACTACTCGTGACGTCACAGGCGCAGGCTCCAACCAATCATCGGTCGAGCAAGAGCCAATCAGCGCGAAGCCAATAATAACGCAGTCGAATGTTCTGCGTACACGTGGTTATGACGTCACGGCAATACCTTGAAGATAATCAAAAGGGTTTTTTCGTGGATAACTCAGCCATTTCTTAACCGATCTTGAAATGGTTTACAGATTTGGAAAGCCCGTGTTGGTGTTGATTAATGCCAGATTCGGCGGGAACAAGTTATTAAAAAGAATTACATTGTACCTTCTCGGTACATTATAAAAGCGTCATACTATCTTGGTCGTAAATTACGCGCTTTGTTCAAAATAGTATTAAGCGTGCGCATGTGCACTATGCGTTTTAACGGGCTTACTCATTTTCTTACAACGCGATCTCTCTCATAGGCTCATATACGCTTATAGCTCTACCCAGGGGGGGGGGGGGGTGCGTGTTCAGGGATTAACATAGATGGTCACATGTGGAATCAGAATCTCGTTCAGATATGCCTAAATCGAACTTGGCAATGATCCAAATTAGATATGCCACTGTTTTTCAACAGCCGCATTTTGTGGAAAGGTATGAAGTGACACTAACATACAAAATCAGACTCAGGTAGCGATGAACTCAGAAAATAATAACAACATCAACGAAAGATTATGGAACCAACTACAGCCTCCATAGCTCAACAACATAGCCAAGTGTTAGGCACAGCAGGGTATAACCATCAGTGTAGGCAGCATGCTGCAGTTGACACGCGGAACACCCATCTGCACCACAGCACTTTTCTAAAACTAACTTAGTCTTAAATCCAATGTCATGGAAATATTGAAAGTTTCAAGGAGATTGAGTAGCAACAATTAAATCACTCAAGAACATTCAAATTTAACTGAGCGAGTCAAAGTATTTTAATATGTTTACACCGAGGCAATAACAAGCCACGCAATGGCTTATGCCTTGTAAATGATCGACTTACAAACTCACCTCAATGTAAGTACAACATATGTTGACACCAGGAAATATACATATCAAGGAATGAAGAGTGCTATCATTACAAATGATAAGAATGTACAGAGTAATGATTTAACAAGTAAGTGGGCGGCAGACAATAGAAGTGTCGCAGAAGGTGATACCCCTAGGTCGCAGAAGGTGATACCCCTAGGTAAAGTGAGAGACACCAATGTTGGGAATAGCCAAGCCACATGTGAGAACAATCTCAAGAAGGCACATAGATCTCTGTATCGGCAGATGGCGGCAAGTATGCATGGCAAAGGAGACCTTCCACCACACATCCCAAGAAACATGTTGCTAGCCTATTTTATACCAGTACTGACCTATGGGCTGGAAATCGTTTTACTCAAGAAACGTGAAGTTGAATTAAAAAACAAAATTCTGTGGCATACTTCTTACTTTACCAACCATGGTGGCATCAGGTGAATGTTATTCCTTGGTAGGAATATGGTTGGTCGAAGCGATCACAGACACCAAGATACCTATTCTCTTAGGAAACCGCTGCATGCATAGCGATACAGTAGAGTATGAAGTACTGAATAGAAAGTTAATCTTCAAAGTCTTCCTTCAATATCATTGGATGTGTACTACAAGGTTTATGTTGTCAAAGTACCTGTTATCATCAGCCCATGCTATCATGGATAACCTTCCATCTAAGCCCTGAGAGAGAGAGATAGAAGATGTCAGAATACAGTGTTACCTAACCAAATGTGCCTGCTGTGCTTAGAACAAGTAGAGACTCTCTAGCATTTTATGTTAAGATGCCCAGTAAATGATCAAGTTAGTCTGAATTACTGCTTGTAATGAAAGCAAACTGTAGGACATCAGATCAGGACACCAGGGTATGCCATTTCCTACTGGATACCAGTTGAACAAATCTCTCAGATGACGTGACCCAACAATTAGAGTTTACTAGACATAATAGCTTACCATTACTATCACACAGAAGATAGCTCATTGCAACCATTCTAACCAGAAGTGAGGGGTCTACCACGTCAACTTAACTCAACTCAACTAGACATTGAGTCTCTAAAATTAAACGAACACATCAAGTATGGAGTTTGGCTCCAGCTAATATAGAAGTTAAAAATGCAATTCTTAAAGCCAGAGTACTGACTGACACATTCATCATGCAACAGCATACCACAAAAATCCAAAATTATGTAGATATAGCCAATGCCACATGTCCAATGTGTGCAAAAGAGGATACGACTACCATACATTTTCCCACCTCATGCCCTACATTAGCAAAATCCAGAGACCATTATTACACATTGATCCAAAATACCACACTGGAAGAAATATGTATCCCAAAGTACACATATCATTTGCAATAGAACGAACCCGTGGCTCAAATCATTATACTCACAGATACTCACAGATCCTCTTCTGACTTTAGGGCTATTAGGAATCCTCTTCTGTCAGCTCTGTGTTTACACTATGCTTTACTAGAGGTTGTGCATGGTCATGTTTCTGTGGTTGTGTTGACCAGAAACGACCACCCCTAGTTTCGAAGCTCTGAAATGTTAGTGAATTTAAAACAATGTCTGCTGACTGGTTCCATTACTGACCAATTTATATTGGCGACCTCTGGTTACATTGTCTACTCTCAAAGGCATGTAACTTGATACTCACTGTATTTACCTGTCATGATCTTGTACATATCAACCATGTCTCCTCTGGAACGACGGCATGCTAGGATGGGTAGATCCAGCTTTCGCAATCACTCTTCATATCTTAGGGATGAATCACCGGTATTAACCAGGTTGCACGTCTTGGAACATTCTCTATCACCTCTATTTGCTTTTTATAAAGGGGACATTAGGCCCAGTTAGGCTATTCAAGATGTGGTCTCACTAGAACTGTGTATATGAATTTGAATGCCATGCAGTCCATAAACTCATTGAGTTAGTCGTGTTCACATTTTCAGAGTTATGTTGGTCAAAAGTCAGCTTATTGTCTATTGAGCCTCGAATATCTTTTTTTACATCTACCCACGCTACGGGGGTGGGGGAAATTCTCGCTTAGGCTATAGTTTCTAAAGTTGGCATTAGATGAGCCGATTCTCATCACCTTGCAGTACTCTGGATGTATATTAAGTTGCCAGTCTCTTTCTTAAATTGTATCTCGACTAATTGCGAAGGCGCCTAACTGTTGCAATGTTAGACTGTCCAGCCTTGGCATTTCAGCTATGTTCTCCTGGGTGAATACAGATGAGAAAGAATCTGCCAATACGTTAGCTATTTGTTTGTCTGTGTTTGTCATTTCCGTTTTGTTGGAGTCCTTGTACAGCTGACTGGCACTGATCTTTGGCTTGGTTTTTGACTGCACATATTGCCAGAATCTTTCCGGATTGCTCTTCACACTTTCTACTAGGCGCTTCTCATGATTTTTGTTTACCTGTCTTGTTAAATTTCTAACTTGAGCTGTTTCTAGTGTTAGGATATTTGGTCCATAATCTCTCTGTCCGCTTTATCTTTGCTAGTGTTTTCAGTTCATTAGTATTGGGTTTTTATGTTGCATGTTTCTCCTTTTGGGGTTTAATGTTCTTTTGGATTTGGTAGCCTCTATATATTCAAGTAGTATTCCTTTGAATATGTTCCATTGTTTTGTTACATCGCCACCACATACTGCAAACAACCCATCCCAGTCTCGGTGTAGTCTTTCACTTAACTTTGTGTAGTCTTCTTTGTCATAGATATACCTGATTTTGTTTTGTGAACTTTCTTTTACTTTAAAATTACACTGAAATTAAATAACTGATTGATCACTCTTACCGATCGGTACTGCTATTATTTTTAACTTATTATTGTTAGTGCTAAATAATGGCTTAGGTGGAATCCATCCTAATGTTCTAAAAGAACTGTAAAATGTGATCTACAAGCCACTTCAACTGATGTTTAACAAATCTATGCAATGGGACAAGTACCAAAACATGGAAAACCGCAAATGTGACGACAATGAAAAAACCTCTTGAAACATCATCATCATCATCATCATCATCATCATCATCATCATCATCATCATTTTACGAGGCACAAGCCGTTGGCTTGTTATTGCCTCAGTGTTTCTGTTGTGGTATAGCTTGTTCAGTCCAATTCAAAAGTTCGTTCTTTGAAGTAGATCTCTAGTCTGTTCCTGAGTGATTTGACTGTTGTCACTTAATTACGTCTCCTCGAAACAGGCAACATACCAATGACATTAGATTTAAGTCTTTAGCACTGATTTGTGGAAATGCTGTAGTGCGGATGCATGTTCCCGTGTTAGCTGCGGTGTGACCCCTACACTTTAAGCTGGTACCCAACTCCAATTGCTCATAATCACAATAGTGGCCCCAGAGAATCGCCAGCGATGGATTAAGGAGTCAGGACCAGCCTACCTACACTCATGGTTACATCCAATCTAAAATAGAGGCGCAGCTTCTTCGAGATTACACCTTTAATGTAATGACCGGCCTTCGTATTGTGCCATCACAACGACTACACTGTTACACAGACTCCACTTCGGAGACTAGACAGATCTGGATGCAGTTTATCGCCATAGCGGACTGTAAAAGGAATACTGTTAATCGTGTCTAATCTAACATAGTTGACGCACTACCACAGCCACCGAATACCGGTACTCGCCCAAACCATCAAGCTGCAGTAAAAGCACGGTTGCTGTGGCAATCAGCTATGTTAGATTAGACATTCATATAATCATTCATTATTGGCATAGGACTCATAATGATTTCATGTACATACACTTACGTACTAGGTACTTATATACACATTGGTTTATATAACTGTAGTTATCGTTAACATTAGCATGTACATCTGAGAGACGGATCGGAAAATATACTATATTATATAGAGGTTCACTTAAGAGCAGAAAGAAAACACGTGTAGCAGGTTAAACATCTAAGAAGTGACTGCTTTATTAAATAGCTCGTTCTACAAAGGAGGTCGCTGGACCACGCATCTACAAACCACGTGATAGAGTGCCCAGACGTAGGGGTATATCAGTTACATAGTATCTCAGTTCATTAGTTCAGCATTTTATATTTAACATAGTTGATATATTTCCCGACTATCTTAACCTCTGTATCACTAGCTTGATACAGACATTAAAATCCACGTTATCCATTCAGTGGGTCATATGCCATCACCATCTATGCAACATCAGTAAATTCCTGACCTCATTTTGTGTGCGACAGATTTGAACAGATTTGAATTTTACGATAAATTCAGAGGGACTATTTTTCTGTTAACTACTTGTCATACAGACTACTATGGGCTTTATACCATCTCGTTGTACGTAAATTAATATTGTCTGGTATGAGGAGAGTGGCGCTCCTGCCATTTTAAGTTTCAATTCTACCATCATATTCTGGTGAAAATCACTATGCCAATGGCTACTCAATGCCTACGAGATACTTTTCTCGATCTCGTATCGAAGGAGATCTCGCGAGATACGAATGTGTTACACCCAGCTGCACTTGGCATTTGGCTACGTGTTGACTTGTGGATGCTATAGTTGGTCTTACTGCTGTTGTTGTCTTTTTCTGTGTTTATCGTTATTCGAGTCTCCTTCTCTGCGCTAGTGTCTCTTCACGCTACCACAAAAGTGTGGACATGGAAAGCAGAGACCTATCTACCGATAAGTGCAATCTCTGCCACGCATGATCTTGACGATACACAGGCTACTCGAAGATCAGTCCACTGTATTAGCAGATTGCTGTGTGAGTTTGTGATGGGCTGGTATGCCTATTGTAGTTGGCAGTGAATTCCACCGTGCTACCACTTTATTAGCGAAACAGTGCTTACCAATAACTTTGTTGCTGCGTTTTATGTTGAGCTTGACCCTATTACTTCTGATCGCTGTAATACTGGATGGTTCGAAAAAGTAGTCATTATCAATATTATATAGATCCCTGCTGAGCTTAAATGTTTCAATTAAATCTGCTCAACACCATCGATATTTCAGTTACATTAGATTTAAGGTGTCAAGTCTTTCCATGTAGCTATACTCTCTGATTTACAGAATGACTTTTGTTGCTCGCCATTGAACTTTTTCTAATAGAGCTGTGATTGACTTTTCAATTTTGGTGACCAGGCTGATTTGCAGTATTCGAGAATAGGTCTCACTAGAGACTTGCACAAGCTCGTGATAGTAGATGGGTCAATGTTGGTAAATGTTCTCTTGATTAGTCACATTGTGCTGTTCACCGTAGCTACGATATTACCTATATGTATATCAAAATAAAGGATTTTGTCAATATGCACCCGCATCTTTTTTCCCTCTAATGTTGATACGGGATGCTTATCGTATGCATCTGCCGTATTTAGGTTTGAGGGTTATTTCTGTCAAAGTGTATGACATGCATTTTATCTGTATTGAAAAATATAGTTGCCATATCTGCGACCACTTACATACTTTGTCTATGTTGTCTAGAATCTTACTGGTAGCTGGGTTGCCATATATCTTTGTGTCGTCTGCAAATACTTTGCAGTAGCAGGTTAGTTTGTCACGTAGGTCATTTATATATATATATATAAACAAAATAGACAAAGTATGTAAGTAGTCGCAGATATGGCAACTCTCTCTCTCTCTCTCTCTCTCTCTCTCTCTCTCTCTCTCTCTCTCTCTCTCTCTCTATATATATATATATATATATATATATATATATATATATATATATATATATATATATATATATATATATATATATATATATATATATATATATATATATATATACATATATATATATATATATATATATATATATATATACACCTGTGCAAAAGTTAAGCACCAGCAAAAACAATAGAACGTAGAAACATGATGGTACAACTAGGCTGCCATACTTTTTGTCCCCGCGTTAGCTGACATAATTCCAAGTACGAAATGCACATGCATGCATGACTTCACGCCGCTTGATGTCCGTGCGTGGCGGGAAACAGCACACGTGTTCAGTTATGTAAAAGTCCAGTTTGAGGTGTAGAACATTACATACAGATTTAGGCGACAAGATTAGGAATTTTGTGTTCATGACCGTGGTTTATTTGTACAGAGAGAATTAGCTCTTGATTGTGAACCGCTATGGTAAGACGAAGGTTAAGTGATCGTGTGAAATGGCAAATCATAGGCATGCATACCACTGGTATGCCATGCAGAGAGATTGGCAGACAGCTGAACATTAACCATACTGTAATCAGTCGTTTGATTGCAAAACATGGGCAGACTAACGAGGTGAAGGACAGGCCTAGATCTGGAAGACCGAAGAAGACTACTGCCCGTGATGATTGAGCCCTAGTACGCCTTGTTAGGAGATCTCCATTCACCAACAGCAGAGTGCTCAGCCAGCAATGGGAAACGCGCAATAGAGTGTCAATGTCTACCGTCAAAAGGAGACTGTATGCTGCTGGCATGAAAGCTAGGAGACCTGTCAGACGTCCTCTCCTCACTGCACACCACAAAGAGGAGCGTCTGAAGTGGTGCAACGAAAGAAGACACTGGAACATGAGATCCTGGAGACGGGTACACTGGTCCGATGAAAGTCGGTTCCTGCTTCATGCCACAGATGGTCGAACTCGTGTATGGAGGTCCAGACGCACGGCGTATGACCAACGTAACATCATGGAAGAAGTTCCATTTGGTGGAGGTTCCGTTATGATATGGGGGTGCATCTCATTTGATTGTAAGCTGGATCTGTTGACTGTACCTGGAACACTAAATGGACAAAGATATCAAGATTCCATACTGGATAGAGTTGTGGTCCCGCATTTTGTAAATCATGCACCTGGAACCCACCCTATATTCATGGATGACAACGCCCGACCACATCGTGCTAGAGCTGTGCATGAATACCTCCACCAGAATGCCATCGAAACCCTACCATGGCCAGCAAGGAGCCCTGACATGAACCCTATTGAGCATATCTGGGACATTCTGGGAAACATGGTGAGAAGGAGGGATCCTCCTGTGCAGAACCTACAGGAATTAACAGACGCACTCCATCTTGAATGGCAATGAATACCACAATGGCGTATCAGTCGGTTGGTGACCAGCATGAGACGTCGTGTCCAGGCTGTCATCCAGGCACAAGGTGGATATACCCGGTATTAATAATGACAGTCTCAAACTCGTGCACAGATGTTAAACTTCGTTTTCAGACACCATTAATGACAATCTAGCCACGTGTGTCAACTGTAGGGCAATAGTTGTCAGTTGTGTCAACGTAACCATATTCAGGCCTCGTTTTCAAGTTCAAGCAAAAACATACAGTGTTTCCCCACCATCATAATCAGCATTCCTCTAGTTGCATTATTACCTCTTGCACTAAGATGGATGGGTACATAAATGTTTATGCTATTGCTTTCTTCATAGCACATGAATATACCCTCGCATGTGCGTAAAAATAGGGTGGTGCTTAACTTTTGCACAGATGTATATATATATATATATATATATATATATATATATATATATATATATATATATATATATATATATATATATATATATATATATATATATATATATATATATATATATATATATATATATATATGTAAGGGAGCTTTAACTTCACCAGCCACCATTAACATATCCAATGATGTTAGCTACCATTAGCATATCCAATGATGTCTGGTGTCTCTCCTTAGATGACATTTTTACCAAGCCACCTGGTCAGTATATTGAGGGGTTGTGACATTAATTTACAAAAACAAACACATTTGGATGTTATAGATATATTCTACATAAGTCGATTTACAATGCATATTTTATAAGGTTCCTGTAGAAAATCCACTGGATAACTGTCCATAAAAACTGCCTGAAGATATATTAGTAGTACTGAAAAAACTACACTGACAACAGCCGTAATGAAACCCTGATGTATCATCATGAATAGAAGAACAAAATACATTAAGTATTCTTCATATGGAACAGTAGCATATGAAAACCCAGTACACATGATTGAATCCAATTCACGATAATGTGTATTTAAATCATTGGTTGGGTGTTCATATGCATATAAACAATGACAACAACATAAATCCTACCCAAACATGATGATGTAATAAGTAATAAAACCGTATTACTAATCTTGTCAATTGTCATTCAGCCATGCGGTCTTGCTTTCTTTTTCATTCACAGATCGTATCATTTACATAGCACTGCATCGTGGCAGTATTCTTCAAAATCGTAGATCATTAACGGTGCAGTTATTATATTACATAATCATTAAGATAGAATAATTAAAATCTAAATACTATTATCCATATCTCACATATTAATTAATATACATTGTATTACTAAAATCTTATAAGAGACGGTTGCATTCAAGAATGTAATACAGTTTGTGCCCTTTAATACCACCTTACCGACGCCATGCCCTTAGCCTGACATTTCATATGATACATTAAGTATAGTAGCCTTGAATTGAGAGCAAATGCCAGAAAAGACTAGTGGGTTAAACCACCCAACACTCACCCCATTGTTAAAGTGAAAGACTGTGCTGCAACTGCTCACACATCTCTACACAATTATAGCACATCTATGCTACACACCATTTCCTCCTGAATGAAGAAATTAGTACTTTATAACATGTAATCAATCTGGGCAACAGCCAAAATATGAGTATTTGCACATTAAACGATTCGCTTCTGAATCACCAACACTCATACATAATCAATGTGACAATTCAGGATGAAATGTTACACAGCTCTGCGAATTTACTGTCTATCTTGGATATTATTAATATCAATTTGAGTAAATATGATAAATTGCTATTAATAAGAAGTTAATATGGTGTACACTCTTACTTAAGCATGCATAACATTGTTAAAAGCAAATGGTTGATAAATGTATGTCATTCACCATATCATATGACTCTATGGAACAGATGATTATGTCCTTAAAATGGATGTTTTAACCAGCCATCTTAAAGAACCTCCACCCTTGGTCCAAAAAGCATGTTCATATATAAACAATTCGCTACATTAAGTGAAATAAAATGATCAACCATTCAACGTATTGTTTCATATATAGGCGACAAGTAAGACAAAGGAGGTAAATCTGCATAGTCTTATCATTCAAGTTTAAATATAATTGGAGGTGTCTCCCCTTGTGCATGAGGTTTAACCACTATCCAGCTGAACGGCAGTATCCTATTACTGGACACTAACTAACACACAAATGCAAATCTTTGAGTATATCTACCAAGAGCAAGCTTTATTTCACCCAGACAGTATTTGATTTAATTACCGCTATCCCGCCACAATACCACCAACCCACATCCCAGGGGAATTATCTGACCCGCCCAAAGCAGAGCACAGCCTAAGCAATTAAACATGGATATCCCGACTTCAATGCAGGCCAGGCTCCTCCGATTACTCCCATAAATTATTACTCTCTCTCCCACACCACATAGCTATCATTCATGGCTATAGTGGATTCAACACATTGTGAGGTGTTGGGGTGGGTGGCTGGCGGAGGATTCGAACATGAGCATGTAGGTGATACGTGACACCCCGCCTGGTACGTGTGTTTCTATAGGCTATAGTTAAGCCTGACTCCTTGAATCTTATTTTACGAATGATTTGATGATTTGAGAGATTGAATATTTTGGAAACAATTTGACAGGAAGCAACTTGGTTTTACATGCAGATTATCTCCAAAATATTCAGCATCTAAACAACATTGCTATACATAACAAAGAAGTTTACTGAAAACCTGTTGAATAGATTTAAAACAATTTGACTGAAAGTTGTTGCTGTCGACATTGTCACCCTCTGAGTATGGAGATGAATGTGGAGGCATGCATGAGTTGCGTGCGTGCAGGCATGTGAGCGCTCATACATATGCATGCCTGTATGTGGTGTACATGTGCATGTGTGCGTGCGTGCATGCGTGTGTGTGCGCACGTGCGTGTGTGTGTACATGTTCCAGCAACAACCCATTGCTATTATTTCAATATCACCATAGACTATTGACATAAATATTCTACTTACCACATGTCTGGCGACAGCACTTAATCCCACTTCCCAAATGTTTCACAAAATTCACTAATAAGTTGCTGGTAAGAAGGTCGAATAAATGTTCTTACATGACTTATTTTAACATATTACACTGTTTACACCAATTTTGTGCACAAGCTCTGTATTCTCATGAATCTGTCATCTCTAATTCTGTTGCTTGTATTCACTGTCTACCAAATGGCCACTGCCTCCCTACTTCAGTGTGAATGTCCCTTGTTCTTCTGTCAGAGCGAGCTTATCACATCATTCTCTGGCATGAACAACCCCCATCCACCTTAAATATCATGTATATATCCAACATTTTATACAGGGTGGGAGAAACATGGATTATTTGGTTCAAATAACTATTTATTTAGTTGAATACAATTAATACCTAGCTTATAATTAGTTGACATCAATTCACTCTATTACACTCTTCCCTAATTAAATTTTATCGTCCCGACAATTACCTTTTCATTTTGTTAACACTCGATATTAAAACCTGAGCTAGCAAATTTTGTGCTTTTGCAAAGTCAGCGAGGATTTCTGCTGTTCGTTCACTGCTAAGTACTTTTTGGTCACTTATGACTGGTACATTTTCAGATATTAATTGGTGCTCACTTACATAAGGATGACGTAGTGGATTTCTATGCTTGCCAGCTGTGCTTTGTGTGGAATGGCGGAGTCCCAGAGTTGAAACATCCACTAATTGTTCTTCTTCCTCATCTTGTTTGCCTTTCTCTACGAATTTTGGTTCAGTTGCTATAATAATCGACTCTTCTGAGCATGTGCTTGCAGTTGAGAGGTTAGGTATTTCTGTCTTATTTAAAGCTGCAGCTAGGTTTTGCAAGTTGATCTCCTCATCTTCAGATGCACCTGTACTTTCCTGATCATCATCATCTAATCCACCTCGACTCTCTCTACCCTCCTCTCTGCAAAGATGTGCATCTAGCAGTTCATTTCTGTGTACTCTCCGGATATTCCCATTACCATTAACAGGTTGAATCTCATACACATGATTTAGTGGATCGATGCGCTTTGTTACAACATAATGGGTATCAGACCAGCGATCTTGAATTTTATTTCTTCCTTTTATTCCTCTCTTTCTTGTGTGGACTTTAGTTCCTGGCAGTATATCAAAATCACTAGCCTTGTCATTCCACTGTCTCTGACGTTTTTCTGTTTAGTCCTGTAGTTTCATTCCTGCTGATTTCAAAGCATTCTCCATCTTCCTCTGATGCTGTTCTACCCAGCCATCGATTTCCATTTCATCTTCCGTGTTTCCATCACCTAACAACATGCTATCGACTGGTAACCTAGCGTCCTGTCCAAAGAATAGGAAATAAGGAGAATAACCTGTTGAAGCATGTGGTGTTACATTATATGCCCAGACTAACTCTGAAATATATTTTGGCCATTTCCGCTTTTGTTCTGGTGTTAGAGTTCTTAGCAAGTCATGGAGTGTGCGATTAAACCTTTCGGTCTGCCCATTTCCGTGAGTATGGTATGCTGTTGTTCTGGGTTTCTTTATCTTATACATGTTGCATAATTCTGCAATCACGGATGATTCAAAATTTCTGCCTTGATCACTATGGAGTGAGCGTGGTATTTCATATTTTAAGAACCAACTGTTGACTAAAGCTTCTGCAACAGTGTGTGCTTTCTGATCACGGGTTGGAACACATTGCACAAACTTTGTAAAAACATCTGTCATAACAAGCACATTTTCATGTCCATTGCTAGATTTTTCCAACTGTGTAAAATCAATAGCTAGAATTTCAAATGATTTCTTTGCAATAAGGCTCTTTATAGTGGTATGCACTCTTGGTTTTGATTTTGCTAACAAACACCGTTCACATTTTTGACAATAGTTTTCTATTTCAGAAAACATCATTGGCCAATAGCATCGAGCTCTGATTAAAATCCAAGTACATTCCTTTCCTTGATGCCCCATCTTATCATGCAATGATTCTATCACATTCTTTTTTTTCAGTGATGCAGGTAGCAGCAACTGTTTTACCTCCTGTCCCTCCACTTGAATACAATGATAAATAACACCATTAGTTTCGGCCAAACGAGTCCATTGATTTACCAGTTTCTGTACATTATGAGATTCATTCTGCATCTGGTTCTACCCGGCCTCAAACGAGTCCATTGATTTACCAGTTTCTGTACATTATGAGATTCATTCTGCATCTGGTTCTACCCGGCCTCACACCCTGTTTGCGTAACTTAATCAGTCTCCAAATGTCAGGATCTAATCTCTGTAGCTCAACTATATCAGTACTAGTAAAAAAGGGTAGAGTATCTGAAACACTGGTCTTATTCTCTGGTTGCATGCTATGAATAGCAGTCTGACACTCATGGACTGAAGTACTTAATTTCTGAGACACTGTGATATTAGTTCTAAGGTCCACTGGTACAACAGTTCCTCCAAACACATTTCTCCGCTCTAAGAATAATTCTTCTGCCTTAGCCTGAACCTTAGGAGATAATCTACTCAATGCATCAGCATTTTGTTAGACTTTCCTGATCGATACTTTATAGAAAAATCAAATTGGGAAAGCTGAGCCATCCTCCAAGATTCGGTTGCTCCTAATTTACCAGTATGGATATAAGATAGAGGATTATTATCTGTATACACCACAAATCTTGAGCCTTCTTCTTCTTCTTTTCATTCGCTGATCATACCGCCAGTCCTGTAAGTGACTATCGACATGATCATAAGTGCTAAGTGCGTGGATCCATGGTTTATTAGAGTGCGCCGTGCGTCCTTGAACCTCCGTCTTCAGCACTCGAGGTTTCTGTCAGGGTTACCTCACCCTTACCTCCTTTAGTCGCCTCTTACGACACACAGAGGATACGGAAGGTGCATTCTAAGCCCCACCTACAGGGCAAATCTTGAGCCTAATAAGTACTCTCAAAATTTGTCTGTTACCGCCCACTTTAATCCTAGCAACTCGAGCTTCATAGAACTGTAGTTGGCATCATTCCTTTCAGCTGGTCTTAGACCACGACTAGCATAGGTGATAACCACATTCCTTCCATTCTGTTCCTGTGAAAGTATAGCACCCAGACCATTAAAGTTGGCATCAGTCTCTATGATAAATGGTTTTGAGAAAGGATATCCTAATAGAGGACTTGTAGTCAACATTTCCTTCAGCTTTTCGAAGGCTTTCATACAGGATTCATCCGAGCATTCGCAGAATGATCTCTGATCTTTTCTATCTTTCATTTTTGTCTTCTTGCCGGTTCCATCAAACAGTTGGTGCAGAGGTTTTGTGATTTGAGCAAGGTTTTTGACAAATTTTCGATGGTAAGAAGCTAGGCCTATAAATGCTCTTAATTCTGTTTCAGTTCTAGGAATTTTCCAATTCTTCACACACAAAATTTGGTCAGGATCTGTTGAAATACCGTCTTCTGACACTACATGTCCTATATATTTTACTTTCTTTTTGAACAGATGACACTTCTCCAGTTTTAATTTTAACCAAATTTTAACAAGCATTGGAACACTAACTCTAACCTTTCCAGCATTTGCTCGAATGACCTGCCATACACCAAGATATCGTCTAAGTAAACAATTAAAGTTAACAAATTTTTATCACCGAGGCAAGCTTGCATAAGACGTGCAAAGGTCGCAGGACTATTAGACAAACCCATAGGCATTCTTGTGTGTTCATAAAGACCAGAAGTCCCTACGCATATAGCAGTTTTTGGAATATCATCTTCTTCTAATGCAAATTGAAGAAATCCACGAGGGAGATCGATCGAAGAGAAATACTTTGCCCCCTTCAAAGCGTCTAGTGCTTCTTCAACTCGTGGAAGTGGGTGTGCATCTTTCACAGTCTTAGCATTTACCAATCGAAAATCTCCACACACTCTGATGGTCCCATCTGGTTTCTTTACAACCACAATTGCAGATGCATATG
Organism: Chaetoderma sp. LZ-2023a; assembly: GCA_034401795.1. NCBI lineage: Eukaryota > Metazoa > Mollusca > Caudofoveata > Chaetodermatida > Chaetodermatidae > Chaetoderma > Chaetoderma sp. LZ-2023a. The sequence continues at coordinate 61,386,510 of CM067366.1, read as the reverse complement.
GTGAGATGCTTGGGTGGAGTATTCCTGATGCAAGTTGTGTATCGATATAATTCTTAACTTGTTCCATCTGATTTGGCAGAAGTCGTCTGTATGGTACTTTAACAGGTATGTCATCTATTAAGTTTATTTTGTGTTTAATCACATCACAAAATCCCAAGTCATGATCCCACTCACTGAAAACAGCTTTATATTTATATACAAGATTAGAGATCTGTTCATGTTGGCTTTTAGTAAGGTCGCTGCCAATATCTAGTTTAGACACTATATCCCTTGTTGTTTTACTCACTTGGTTTGATTGGTACACATTTATACAGTTGATCGAAGATTCATATGGTTTGGTGTCCATGCTGGTGTTTTTGGAACTCATCACAACACATTTAGTTAAGATAGCCACACGTTGATGTGGTTGTAAATACACATCATCTTCACTGAAGTTCGCAATACTGATTGGCACTTGACCTTGTTTCACCTTTACTTAAGCTGGTGTAACTACTACACCTCTTGGAAGATGGGTACTAACCTTTAGATTCTCAATGAGAGCAAAATAATTAGCACAAATATCACTACGTGCTGTTGCACCAATTATGCATGTAGATCCAGCTGGAATCCGAACAGGCTGTCTGCCAGAAATCTGGGCACAACCATAAGTTGAAAGCTCTTCCTGCTGATATACTACACCAGGCAATTGCACATATAAGGAGACCACTTCTACCCATGGTGTTGTATCTCGATTCTGCAACAGTGACCGAGTCGTCTTCTGATTAATTTCCAGCAAATGATGCACTTTGTGTAAAATATTACTCCCAGCAACACCAGGTAAGCAGGATTTCCTAACAACAGACTGTACATTACATGGATCTTTAACGATTAAGAATCCAACATTTGGAATAGTTACACCAAACAAGTCAATATCAACCTCAATATAGCCAATGAAGGGTGGTTCTGTTCCATTGGCTGTGAACACATTTATGTGTGAAGCTACATCAACCAATGAGACATCACATCCCTTCAAATCAGATAAATAAAATGACTCGGTGATAGTGGATATTTCTGCTCCACTATCAATGAGACATGGTATCTCCACAGAGCCTATTTTTATTTTACCTTCAGGACATCGACCTATGGCATTGCTAACTATAGCCTGCACTCTATTGTCATGATTGCCTACCGTTTGACTAGCAACGGTAGGCGCACTTAGTTTAAATGTGGCTTACCTCGATGTTGTGGTGGTTCGTTATGTTGCTGGGGTCTTAGATCATATCTTACCTGGCCTTGTTGCTGTTGATTATAGGATTGATTGTAATGCAGTGTGCTGTTATGGGGACAGTCACGCTTGAAGTGCTGTGGGCTGCCACATTGAAAGCAAGTGGGCTTGCTGGTATTATTATTATTACCTTTCCCAGGCATAAACTTAGAGCTGCTTTGCTCTCTCAGAAGCTTAACAATACCGTCCATCTTTTCATCCATTTTCTTGGTTTGCTCATGTTGCTTTTGTATTTGATCTTGTAGCAACTGATTCTGCTTCTGCAGCAAATTAACAATCGATAACTCCCCATCCTTTGTGCATGCTGTAGCCTCTCTTACTTTTAGTTCATGTCCTTGCCCCTTCGTACACCATTCAATAGCCCAGTCACGTATGTCAAAGAATTCATCGTCATGGTATTCTGCCATCCTGTGATACAATTCTTGCTTTAATCCAACATCACTGACACCCTCTGCAAACTGTGATTTCATCATCTCATCTCTCTCATCGCGGATCTTGCTGTCTAGTTGTTCAATTCCCTTCATGAGTTTTAACAAACCATGTGACAATTCCAAAACTGTCTCTCTGGAGTCCTGTCTGCGTCTGTAGAACATCTGACGTCTCTGATGGACAGTTCCAGCCTCATTGAAGATCTCTGTTAAAACCTGAAATATCTGCTCTGCAGTTGTAACCATGTATCGACTCTCAATTTCAGGTCTTGCCGGTCCTATCAGGTGATTGCGGACAAAATGATAGGATTGGGTATTGGACATGGGATGAGAGGCTAGATAGTTTGCCATGTCTGAGATCCATTCATCTATGGATAATTTATGATCACCAGGTCCACTAAACTTCTCAATCCATTTATCTTGAGCAACATAAATAATACGAGACGAATCTGGCTGCCGTCAAAAGTCCCCTTCCTCACCAGCATTTCCCTTAGCCCCCCACTTTCCCTATGTTCCTCTCCATCCCTTTCCCTTAATCTTACATTTTCCCACTTAGCTTGTTCACGTTCAAGGTGGAGTTTGACAAGTTCAGTCTGTAAAGTTTCTAGGTCCATGTTTAGTTTTTGATATATAGATCTAATGTAATGCAGGACAGTGAGTTAATTAATCCAAGATGTTATATTAATCAGTTCACAGTTCAAATATCAAGCTATGTAATCATTCCAATCATCAAACAATCAGTCAATCCTCCGGTCAACCACTCCATTAATCAATCTTTCAAGCATTCATTTAAGCAAATAATTAATTGGCTATATATGTAACAAATTAATTCATAGCTATGAGAAAGCAATCAGAAATGGCAGCAACCATCGATTCACGTGTATCTCTCATACATTCCTTAATCATTTCTTAAAAATTAATAATGTCTTTCCAATGGCTAATACTGACAACAGTCTAGTAATGTCTACTTTTACTGTGTACTCTACGCCGACAGTCCATCACTAATGCACCAATGGGGGTTTCAGTTGCATTTGGTCAACAGGTGAGAATGTCCAATCATCACCAACCCATCTCACAGTTGCAGGTTCCTGTATGATACAACAGTGCCTATCACACAGCTAGCTTCCAAATTTCCAAAATTTTGCAAAATTAATGTCACATTTTAAGATTCCTCAACCCTACACGCAGCGCCAAATTGTAAGGGAGCTTTAACTACACCAGCCACCATTAACATATCCAATGTATGTATGCTACCATTAGCATATCCACTGATGTCTGGTGTCTCTCCTTAGATGACATTTTTACCAAGCCACCTAGTCCGTATATTGAGGGGTTGTGACATTAATTTACAAAAACAAACACATTTGGATGTTATAGATATATTCTACATAAGTCTATTTACAATGCATATTTTATAAGGTTCCTGTAGAAAATCCACTGGACAACTGTCCAGAAAAACTGTCCGAAGATATATTAGTAGTACCGAAAAAACTACACTGACAACAGCCGTAATGAAACCCTGATGTATCATCATGAATAGAAGAACAAAATACATTAAGTATTATTCATATGGAACAGTAGCATATGAAAACCCAGTACACATGATTGAATCCAATTCACGATAATGTGTATTTAAATCATTGGTTGGATGGTCATATGCATATAAACAATGGCAACAAGGTAAATCTTACCCAAACATGATGATGTAATAAGTAATATAACCGTATTACTAATCTTGTCGATTGTCATTCAGCCATGCATTCTTGCTTTCTTTTTCATTCACAGATCATATCATTTACATAGCACTGCATCTTGGCAGTATTCTTCAAAATCGTAGATCATTAATGGTGTAGTTATTATATTACATAATCATTAAAATCTAAATACTATTATCCATATTTCACATATTAATTAATATACATTGTATTACTAAAATCTTATAAGAGAATGTTGCATTCAAGAATATAATACAGTTTGTGCCCTTTAATACCACCTTACCGACGCCATGCCCTTAGCCTGACATTTCATATGATACATTAAGTATAGTAGCCTTGAATTGAGAGCAAATGCCAGACAAGACTAGTGGGTTAAACCACCCAACACTCACCCCATTGTTAAAGTGAAAGACTGTGCTGCAACTGGTCACCCATCTGGACACAATTATAACACATCTATGTTACACACCATTTCCGCCTGAATGAAGAAATTACTACTTTATAACATGTAATCAATCTGGGCAACAAAAATATATGTGGCAATTAATAAAGTGGATTGCAGTAATACCATAACTATGCTACAGAATTACATAAGATATATGACAATATAGCCAAAATATGAGTATTTGCATATTAAACGATTTGCTTCTGAATCACCAGCACTCGTACATAATCAATGTGACAATTCAGGATGAAATGTTACACAGCTCTGCGAATTTACTGTCTATCTTGGATATTATTAATATCAATTTGAGTAAACATGATAAATTGCTATTAATAAGAAGTTAATATGGTGTACACTCTTACATAACATGCATAACATTGTTAAAAGCAAATGGTTGATAAATGCATGTCATTCACCATATCATATGACTCTATGGAACAGATGATTATGTCCTTAAAATGGATGTTTTAACCAGCCATCTTAAAGAACCTCCATCCTTGGTCCAAAAAGCATGTTCATATATAAACAATTCGCTACATTAAGTGAAATAAAATGATCAACCATTCAACATATCGTTTCATACATAGGCGACAAGTAAGACAATGGAGGTAAATCCGCATAGTCTTATCATCCAAGTTTAAATAAAATTGGATGTGTCTCCCCTTGTGCATGAGGTTTAACCACTATCCAGCTGAACGACAGTGTCCTATTACTGGACACTAATTAACACATAAATGCAAATCTTTGAGTATATCTACCAAGAGCAAGTTTTATTTCACCCAGACAGTATTTGATTTAATTACCGCTATCCGGCCACAAAACCACCAACCCACATCCCAGGGGAATTATCTGACCCGCCCAAAGCAGAGCACAGCTTAAGCAATTAAACATGAATATTCCGATTTCAATGCAGCCCGCCCTCCTCCGATTACTCCCATAAATTATTGCTCTCTCCCACACCACATAGCTACCATAGCATTCATGGCTATAGTGGATTCTACACATTGTGAGGTGTTGGGGTGGGTGGTTGGCGGATGGATTCGAGCATGAGCATGTAGGTGATTCGTGACACCCCGCCTGGTACGCGTGTTTCTATAGGCTATAGTTAAGCCTGACTCCATGAATATTATTTTAAGAATGATTTGATGATTTGAGAGATTGAATATTTTGGAAACAATTTGACAGGAAGCAACATGGTTTTACATGCAGATTATCTCCAAAATATTCAGCATCTAAACAACATTGGTATACATAACAAAGAAGTTTACTGAAAAGCTGTTGAATAGATTTAAAACAATTTGACTGAAAGTTGTTGCTGCCGACATTGTCAACCTCTGGGTATGGAAATGTATGTGGAGGCATGCATGAGTGTGCGTGCGTGCAGGCATGTGAGCGCTCGTACATATGCATGCCTGTGTGTGTGTGTGTGTGTGTGTGTGTGTGTGTGTGTGTGTGTGTGTGTGTGTGTGTGTGTGTGTGTGTGTGTGTGTGTGTGTGTGCGCGCGCACGTGCGTGCGTGTGTGTGTGCATCTTCCAGCAACAACCCATTGCTATTATTTCAATATCACCATAGACTATTGACATAAATATTCTACTTACCACATGTCTGGAGACTGAACTTAATCCTACCTCCCGAATGTTTCACAAAATTCATTAATAAGTTACTGGTAAGAAGGTCGAATAAAAGTTCTTACATGACATATTTTAACATATTACACTGTTGACACCAATTTTGTGCACAAGCTCTGTATTCTCATGAATCCGTCATCTCTAATTCTGTTGCTTGTATTCACTGTCTACCAAATGGCCACTGCCTCCCTGCTTCAGCGTGAATATCCCTTGTTCTTCTGTCAGCACTAGCTTATCACATCATTCTCTCTCTCTCTCTCTCTCTCTCTCTCTATATATATATATATATATATATATATATATATATATATATATATATATATATATATATATATATATATATATATATATATATATATATATATATATATATATATATATATATATATATATATATATATATATATATATATATATATATATATATATATATATATATATATGTATCAGAAAATGTATAGGTCCCAGGACACTTCCTTATGGCACGCTGCTGATCAGCTCTCTCCAGTCTGATGTTGCGTCATTGATCCTTACTCTTTGGCTTCTGTTACATACAGCTAGTTTCATATCCATCTTACTAAATTGTCGCTAATACCATACGTCACAGTTTTGTTTAGAGCCGTTGGTGTGGTTCAGTATCGAATGATTTTGGGAAGTCTAAATATACTGCATCGTCAGGTTCATTTCATGTTTGGCCATTATGTCTTCGATGTATTCTAGTAGTTGAGTTTTAAATGCTCTATTATCATATTATGCCTGAAACCATGCTGACACTTGGTACATAGATTGGCTGTTTCCAGAAAATTTACAATGCTTTCTAGTAGCTTACGCAAGGTAGCTGTAAGACTGATTGGCCTGTGGTTGCTTGGGTCATCTTGGAGCCTTTTCCGTATGCAGCATGCCATTTTCCAGATGTCAGGTAATACACCCTCTTCTAGAGTATTATGCATATAATGGTGCACTAATTTCTTTAGCAGCTTCCTTTAATATTCTCACTGGTACTTCATCCGGGCCTTTCAATTTATTTTCGATGGTGATAGGTGTTATTATGTCTTTTAGTACAATACCATTGCTTCTGAGGCTAATGATTGGTATAGAATGAAGATTCCAGTTAGTCGTTCCTAAGTATTTTCTCATTTCCGTATATCATCCTTTGTTCAACAGTAGCTTTGGCGTAGCTATTGGTTTGCGCGTGCTTAAGATGCCAGGATGTAATGATATTTGAAGAACAGTACACCATGGTCACTTTTACCAAATGGATATAGGTGGATTATTTCGTGGATGATGTTTTAGTTGTTTGTTAAAACTGGATCCATGGGATTTGAAGTCTGATTTATTTTATGCCGTGTCACATTAGTAACTAGTTGCTGTAAAAATATCGGTCGATCAGTCAGTCGGTCTGTCAGTCAAAAGGGTCCACCACATATTCAGCTGCCAACGTGCCTATTAAACCCTGCAGGTTGGAAGAAAATACTAATTAAGTTTCAACCTATTCAATCTATGTTTTCAGTGCAGCAGATAATACTCAATGTGTTTTAAGAGGTAGTAATCGGGCAGATATTCCATTGAATATTTACTTTACACTTAGCGTTGCTAATACAAGAATATCTATTGTGTTCTATAGCGAATAGCGATAGACGCACGCTCTGATTGGGTGAAATGATGCACATACATTAAAGGCAGCTGTTACTAGAATATTGCTGTTTGGTGCACACGCTAATCATAATTTGAGTATCAGAAGTATCATTCAAATACTGTGACAGTGAAAAGGAACTGACTAACTGAAGCGATAGTCGCTGTTACTATAATATTGATTATTGACTCAAAGTGACACAGCTTCGTGTAATATTGCGTATTGCGGCAAGTGATAGTGTCACTTTGACTATTACGGGTGCCAATTAATTGTTGTATCAGTGAAATACAAGTATTGCATATTCACGCTAGTGGCGCTTTAAGTATCGCCCTTCTCAAACAGAGAAAAGCTGAATTACATGGCTATTGATCTGAATTAAAGGGATGCAAATCTCATCTCAAATGTTATATTGCGCCGGTAGATTAGGTTTTATCTATTCCATACCATTAATATGTTGTCACATTCCCTTATCTGTATCACAATTATCGGCTTTGTAATATCGCGTAAATGTTGAACAGTGAGCGCCACCATTTTGTCTCCTCCAGCGATAGTGTGTGATGTCATGTAAGTGTCAATGCATTACATTCCTTATTATGTAATACTCATCTCGTTGAATATTTTGAAACTAATTTGACTGGAAGTTGTTGCTGCATATGGCGGCATCAACCTCCAGTCAAATTAGTTTCAACATATTCAACAGCTTACCTGTATGATTGCGTTTATACCACATTGCCAAACTATAGATGGCACCTCTATGACTGAGCGCATATACCAAGGCAGACACGCTAGGTTTTTTCTGATTGGTTGAAAAGTAAATCATGACAGCTATCACAGGCTGTAGAAATGTATCAATGTTTAGTTCCTAAAGCCTGAATGTCCTTTGTTCTCGACATGATAAATAGCTAAATGTCAGGAATGGATCATGGGTGGTAAATTCTATCACATGAATGGTTAGTATAAGATAAGGTGAGCTTTTCTTTAATTGATTTTCGACGATAGTGACACTTCTCACATCAACGGTCTCAAACATTTTTTGTGACAGATGAAAGTGTTAGATGGACGCATTGAGTGGCTAAAGCGGAAAACGCATAATATTGGATATTGGCGCAAAGTGGCACTTAAACATTTACAACATTATTTTGATCACTGAAATGAGTGCCTAAAACAATAAAAAGCAATACACATGTTATGTTGGGGACTGGTAGTGCTTTAAGGATTATTTACACTAGTGCCGCTTTAACCATTCCACCAGTCAATGGACCTTTCCAGTTTTAGCTATGCCCCGCCCATCACTAGCTAAGCTCCACCCACACCTCGCCGTGTTGGGATTGATCGATCCCCGAATGCCCTACTTATCAATTTCCTGAAAACTATACAGGGAAGCTGTTGAATATTTTGTAACTAATTTGACTTGGTGGTGTTGCTGCAACAGCACCCAGTCAAATTAGTTTCAAAATGTTCAACAGCATGTTTATTAAATAGCAAAGAATTACAAAGACATGCAATTCATACAACGTGTCGGAGTATTTGAGATTTGGTGACGGTCTATATGGAACTCTTTGTGACGTAATAATTGTGACATCATCATACACGCTCGGCGCTGATTATGACGTCATACGAGGTCAGATGATGGATGGACACTCTGGAAAGGTGAATTAGGGCATCAGAGAATGTTAAAAAAAATAAAGCGTTATACGTCACAGTATCTCATATTACCCTGATTTGTGTGTGTGCGTGCGTGCGTGCGTGCGTGCGTATTTTATAGACATACTTCCATATTGTTGGGCCTTTATAGGTATACAGCAGGAGAGTGACTGATGATATACAGATGCCTTAGCACACTTTGTATGGTTTCTAGATATTCTTGGGCGCTCTGAATCTTTATAATTGTACTTCGCACTGAGAGACATCTTTTGTACTATGCATTTGAAAATATGTTTTAAGGCATTCTTTTCAGCTGTGAGTATACCATAAGACATTTAATATTGAAACATCTTCTCCCCGAATAGATCAAATTTTAGACTATTGCAGAAGCACCAGTAGTTGTTTTGATGAATGTCTATTTACTAGCCAACAGAAGACAATTGTTTTTTAATTTACCACTGGAATCACTGGCTCGATAATCTTTAAAAATAGTCTTCTCTTGGCGCGTACATGGCCATTCCTCATGACCACTGCAGAGGCCACTAGCAGTACATTAAATGCGTATTCAATGTATTTTATAAGAGATTAATTCTAGTATGTTGTAATCACAGCGAGCGGAAGCAATCAGACAATCAGTAGTACATAAGACGAGCCTGAACTCGTCGTATTGAGTGAACGATTCCAGTGTTAAACGAGTTTGTTATGGGAGCGAAGTATCTGGTGTCAGAACGCTCTGGGACCCCAGAGAGCGTTGGGGAAAGACGCTTAGCGAGTATAGAGAGGGAGTCGGGTTTTCTTATGTTCTTGTTCTCGGTATATGCTTACAGCATGCCAGAATAGCAATCTCCTATAGGCGAGAATGAAGGCTGTATTAGCGTACATGTACTCTATGGAAGACGGGCACATGTCGGAACTCGGATAAATTTGTACTATTATTGTCTGACCAGAACCATACTGGAGTGTGAAGAGATTGAAGGTGATCGGAACACGGCACTTAACACTAGCCATCTCCGGAGCTAGGGGTACGAATCAAAGGTGTTTCTGTGGATAATTATAAAGCTGTCTAAATGACGAAAAATATACTGATCTTCTTCGGATATATCTGGTGCTTATTTAACAGTACCAACCATAACCGAAGCTACTTTGATTAACGACTGAAAATTGTTAACGAAAGCCAGATAAACTAGGATTACCTGACGGGGTAAGTGTGTAAACTATTAAGTGTGTTGTAGACAAGCAATTGACGATCCTAACACGACCCCCCCCCCCCGCCCCTTCACACACCCAACAACAACACCACCACCCGCGCCACTGACTCTGATATTTTAGTTTAAACAAACTTAGCTCCATCTTTCAAAGTTTATTTAGCTATATGCCGTCATAGCTTATTGTTTATTTACTGATTTCGTACGCGCTAACTGTCTGTTATTTCAGAAACAATGTTGCTAAACGCTGTTGCTATCGCCGATAACAACCACATTCAGCAAAACTGTTTTCGAAGAGGCTATATCAGTCTTCCATCACCAATTTCAATGTGCAATAACTCTGAACCTACTGAATCTTTTGTAAACAATTTGACTAAAAGTTGTTGGTGGCTTAGTCCCCAACAACTTTCAGTCAAATTGTTTACAAAATATTCAGCATATCCAGAGTTAGATACCATGGAAAATGAAGTCTGCATAAATTCAACAGCCAGACAATTATCATTGGAGATATGTGTTAACGATAAAAGCGCGTATATCTGTAGCTTCGAGAACTGCGTAGGTTCTATTTGTACGAGACCCGTACTATTTGTCTGTATCGACATATAGGCCTACACTACAGCATGAAGCCGCTTAATATGCCAGAGGTTAACGCCACTTATGTTTCCAGTCAATAAATAAATAAGCAGACTAACCAGCACGTGAATGATTACTCGGCGCTGTAATTAATAGATTTAAACGTCACTTTGAAACATGAAAACTATTGCTGTATTAAAATGTGTTATCTCGTTGTTGAAATGTCATAGAGTTTAAGAATACATGCCAGACAAGTGAATACTGATGAATATTTTAAAACTAATTTGACTGAACCGCCAATCCAGGATTCCAAGTAGCTAGACTACTACTACTACTACTACTACTACTACTACTACTACTACTACTACTACTACTACGCAAACCGGCATATACTTTGATCTGGACGATGCTTTGGCCTTCAATTAGGCCTACATCCTTCACAAAAAGAACACGTCTATTGGAATAAATGATTGGAAGCCGAGTTCGCTAATATCAAGGTGAGTTAGCGTCATAGCTCGCCACAACAAACGACGTTAAGACTTAAGACAATACAATTGGGTCAGATGTCACCAATGGAGGGATCATTTCTACCTATTCCCCACCAATTTCTAGCTAAGTTCCACCCACTCTTCGCAAGGATTTGGATCCATCGAAGGCGAACCCTGAATTGCCAGAATCCAAATATCAAGATAATTATATTCAGGTCAGTTGTTGAATAGTTTTGAACTAATTTGACTGGGTGCTGTTGTTACCTAGGACAGCAACAGCACCCAGATAAATTAAAAAGATACATTTCAAAATATTCAACATACTTTATTAAAGCCACAACTCGTAGCTTACACTTACAGACAATTTAATGTTTATGATGGAGATAGTTACGCATTTTGATTGTGACGGCAGCTTATATATGACGTAATTTAATATGACGTTATATATACTTAAGGCACAGATCAGATACATCCATTGCAACTCACGTGCAATCATAAATAGCTTTTGTGGCCATATGGTGACTAGTTAACCGCCGTACATACTCGGAAATGACACATTTTTTATCAGCATGTGACTAGGAATAGTTTCAAAATATTCAACAACTTTCCTGTTTAAGAGTCTTGAAACTGAGACATTGAAAATCCTAGTGATAACAGGGTACAATGTGTGGTATTATGACCACCCCGTTACTAGAACTACCCGGTATTCTGGTCCAAAAACCCAAGTGATCGATAGGCAGGTTGCGTATAACGATGACTCTTATCGCTCTTGTGTTAAAATTTTCAATCTACAAATTAAATTAAAAGATGAACTGGTGTTCATTATTCAACAAATTTGGTGGAAGATGGTGCTGTCGTAAACAGCATTATCTTGCACCAAAATTGTTGAAAAATATAGGCCTACACCAGTTTCTTTGATATTGACACAATAAAAATAGAATATTGACATCAGAGTGGTAAGGGTTAAAAGCACCAGTCTTTGACACTCTATATTGTTGTCGGCCTACAGCAAGGTCTATAGAATCTAGTTAGCTATGGGTTACGGATTTTTCGGATTTTCCGCGTTTTTTTCGGATTACGCCCATAATTGTGGAACCATAATCTATGGTAACACATTTTCTGTGTTAAAATTGGAGTCAAAGCGGACAAGCAATTTCCGGGATATCCACACCTCTAGAATTTGATCCAATCCCGATCCGGGTACTGCTATCACGGCTAACGTCAGGGAATCCTCATGCACTGCGAGTTCCTTCGTCGTGTTAAAATTTGAGCCAAATCGGAATAAGCTTTTGTGATTGACTGACTAACTCACGAGGGACATTGCGGTTTATTGCGCTGCTACCCGCAGCTAAAAATAAAACAGAGGCTAGTCTGTAGATCTAATAGAATGTTAACCCGCATCTCTCAATCAGGAATTCCAGGTGTTTCTTTAGCGTAGCTTTACCTGAGCTGCCTCTGCTCGGGATGCTGGTGTTGATGGTAACCTGGCTTACGTACATGCTAGATAATGGTCGGTAACAGGTCTAGAATTATGCCGCTATTTCGTTCTAGTATTTTGGTGAAGAAGAGATTTTCTTGATTACGTGTTTGGAGGCAGAATACCAGATGTCTGAATCTAATGCATAACTAATGATAAATGTTTGCTCTATCCATGGATGTTTTTGGTTGTGAATTTGACCACAGGGCTACATCTAACACACTTTAGATGAAGACAGGTTTTCTTGTTTTATTCATATTAAACTATCCATAGGTTGTACACATATTCCACCATTAGGGGTACAATTTATCCAACGACATTAGTACGAAGACCTACATACACTACAGCTCATAAATAAGTTAACATGTTTCCAAAACAAAACGGAAACATGTTAGTTGTTAGGATTTAAAGAAAAAACGATGTAGGAATTTGTTCTGTTGAATATTTTGGACTTAATTTTATTAGAAGCTATTGCTGCCTGGAGTGCCAGCAACGGCGTCTGATCAAATTAGCCTAAGTCCAACAGATTTAACGGTACGTTTACGGTTTTAGTTTGTCTTGGAAACGCTCAAATATATTTCTTAGCTGTAGTGTGAGATGGCACATCCACGGGGGTGGGGGTGTTCGGGTGGGGTGGGTGGATGGGGTGGTGGTGGTGGTGGTGTGGGGTGGGGGTGTATGTGGAGAAAAATGACACCTCCACGCCTGTCTCTTCCGTGAGTACCAACTGTGTTGGGAAACTAAGCCTACATACCGAGGTTTTAGGCTTCTTAATCGGGCCAAGGGTCTTGGACCATGCCATTAGTTTTGGATACGTCAGTGATCGCGTTGTATTCATTGGCCTGGCTAGACCAACGCGAAAACACACCACCACTAAGTGTCGCATTGTCAACGCATATGTCCCAACTACCGAAAAAGCCAGCGAGAATCCAGCAATATTAGATTCCTTCTATGCAAAACTGAGCTCCGCCATTACAATCCTAGCTAGATGGCAACTGTTCATGTGTGGAGATTTCAACTCCAAGCTGGGTAAACTCGGAATTGCGGACAAAAGTTCAGGACTTGGCTTATGTATGGGATCGTATGGAGAAGGCACACGCAACAGCAATAGAGATGCCCTGGTGGAATTCCTTAGTTCCAATGGCCTATTTGCCACAAATACGGCTTTCAACCACCCATGCCGTCACCTGACAACATGGACCAGACACATTGCTGATCGCAAAGCCCCCAAAAGGTTCTAAGGCTACAACAGCTGTCTTCAACCAAATAGACTTCATACTATGCAAGACAGAACCAAAACCCCTACTCCGGAATGCTAGTTCCTATGGAGGCACAGACCTCAATTCTGACCATAAGCCAGTCATTACACGCCTTCAGGTGAACGATCTCTACTTAATACATAAACGCCATACTAGGCAAGAGGGTAGAGTCACCTATTATCTACCCAAACTCATCAGCAACAATGATACTCAAATGTCATACAAAAATGCCCCGGGGAGCAGATATCTAACATCGACGTCAGCTCCGATCCAAACGAAGCCCAACCAAAATACTGAAATCTATGGAATCATCAGCTACCAGCATCATAGGTGTTCTTAAAAAAACCCCAAGCAAACTAGGTATACTGACAACCCGCTAGTAGTAAATCTGTCAGCAGAGCAGAGCGCTTTAGGGCTGCGCATCTATCAAAGTGGCCAAAGTGAAGACCGCACCAAACTACGCCGGGAGTGCAATAACATTCTGCGGCACATTAGCGAACACTTAAAAGATCGTGCTATTCAACAAGCAGACTCCCTAGCAGATGAAATCACTGCCACGAATGAACAAAATATTTTGGGCAGCCCGAGCCCTGAGAGTTACTCACTACACACCACCACTCACCATACACAACTCTGAAGGACACTTTATCGGGACTGACCAGGGAAAAGCCGAGGCTATTCCAGAATGGTTCAAGGAACAGTTCACTTACAACGATGATGAGCCCATGCACCCGTTCTCAGGAGACCCCACGCCATTACTAACACCAATTAAACAGCAGAAGTTGAGAAGGCACTTGAAAAATGGACGTGCATCTGGACCTAATGGCATGAGCAATGAAGTATTCAAATATGCAGGTGACATTATCTCAAAATTCATCTTGTATGCACCACCTTCTCATCGACGCTGTATGCCAAGGCAGCGTTATCGCACTACCCAAGCCCAAGAAGTCACCTGGCCCCAGCCAGTCTGCAGCCCATTGTGCTCCTCAACAGCATATTGAAAATCCTATCCAAGCCTACTCTATGCCACATCTGAGACAAGATCGATGACTTCACCGGATCATGTCAAAGTGGTTTCAAACGTGGACGAATCTGCGTAGACATTGTATTGGCTCAACACATGCATGTGTCTGTAGTCATGTCCAAACACTGGGACTTCCATAAAATGGGCACTGACATGTCACGAGCCTTCGACACAATTAAACTCTCAAAGATCCTGGATGTACTACGCCAGGCCAGTTGCAATGAAGATGAGCTACGACTAGTGAGACTACTGCTTGCAGACACCAAGCTGAGAGTACGAGTCAAGTCAGTGAAGTCTGTAGAGCTTGAGACATCAATCGGCTCCCCACAGGGAGATGGTCTATCTCCGGAGCTTTTCGCCTGTTACCTTGCTGCTGCATTGAAATCTGTGCAGGAAAGTTCCACAAGACCAAACCCTCCAGTGTCAATACTGGGTATGCCGCTAGAGATGGAATATGCCGACGATGTGGCCTTCATAGATGAGGAAAAGAAACCCATTGACGAACTTTTCCCAATAGCTGCAAGCAAGCTAAAATTGAGAATATCTTTATGAATGAATCCAAAACAGAGTTCACACATATATACCTATCTACAAAGCATGAAACTAAAGAAATTAACGACCCACTTAATGGCGGCGAGCCATGGCTCACTGCTTTGCAGTATTGCTGCCATTGCTGCACGCTACGTCATGGGGAACATAGCGTTCCAGTCCTTCTGAAAGCTATGTATTCATAGATCAAAGATGCCTTTGATGAAAAGGCTACATTTATACAATGCAACCTACGTATCCTTGATGCTGCATAACTGTAACAACTGGGCAGCTCCAAAGGCAGCTCTAGACCAACTCGATGCCTGCCACTGCAAACACCCACGCACCATCACTGGACACCGATGACCAGACAGCATAATTTCCAACGATGAACTATACAAGATGTGTAATACGTTGCAGCTGTCTGGAAAAGTCGCCTATCAAAGATGGTCCATATTTGGCCATGTGCTAAGGATGCCAGAAGAGACACCAGCACAAAGAGCCTTGGAATTAACCCTACTCGGAGCCAGCAAATACAAAGCCAGGAGAGGACGTCATTGCATACATCTGCTGACTGTGCTAGGAGGTGACCTCAGGAAACCAGGACTCGGTAGACTCAAGTCAAGAATGGACCTGAGAGAGCTAAGGATTTCGGACAAGACACAGTGGGCAAAAGCGAAGAAGGACTGATTGCAGCTAGGATGCTTTTAATACTACAGCCGCAGAATACAGTATCCACGCATATTGTAAGATGGTGAACCTTTTCTACAATTTTGACAGGAGTATGTCGGTGCCTTAGATCATTTAATACATCACAGTGATTCTTTTCTTCGGAACTCTGTTTGCAGTCTAGAATTTGCACCAATTCTACAAACTCACACGCACATACAGCGCGCATTATCTCACTTTGAATTCGCAAGGCAAATTTTCAACTTGAGTTATTCAGCAAGTACGAAGGGGACGGATCTTTTTAGACATTGTTTTAGCTGTATTTAGAGGATGTAGCCACACACCTATTAAAATCGTGTCATACAAATTGGATTTAGTGGTGTCTATGTGGCCGCGGGCTCCAACACATGGTGGTAACAGACAGGGCCGTATTTAAGGGGGGGGGGGTCAAGCGGGGCAAAAGCCCCAGGGCCCCCACAAGCAAGGGGCCCCCCACAATTTAAAAATGGAAAAAGAAATTATGCACTTTTTTGGAAGTTATAGGACATTTAAAGCAAACTTTATTAGTTTAGAACTCTTAATCATACATTATTATTCTTGTTTGGTGTTCGGCAACAATGTTAATTATGAATATTTGCAAAATAAAATAATTTTACAACGAAAGAAAGCGCCATAATTCACCCTAAAACTAGACTCTCTGGCCGTCTCAGAGCACCTAGATGTAAAAAAAATTATGACCCCCCGCCCGCTCATTCTTTGCCCCGAGGCCCCACATATCTAAATACGGCCCTGGTAACAGAGGGTTATCTCCATTAACGATACAGTACGATCATTGCCTAATTTGACGAACGATAACAATCATTTCTAGAAGCGGAATGTGTGTTGCATATAAACCTGTCTCTCACTGATATAGCTACGGCAGGCGGGGAATCATCCACCGGCTAGAGATAGGAATCATCATTGAATTTATTGTTAACACAAACTCTTCGTATACTGTAAAATAAAAACTGAACAGTTAAAATAAACAAAGAAGCTGGAGAAAACTAAGAAATATTCCAGCACCGAAATAATAATTAAGCCAAATTAGTTATCTACACTTAGTAAAAAAATCTAGTCTTAGGCCAAATTAATTCTCTACACTTAGTGAAAATCAAGTCATGCTCACCGAGTTCAGAAGGTTTTATACGCTAGGTTTATCTTTGGTGGAACTGTGGAACTGGAAATATGCGGATGGCGTTTGTCGCACGACGTGCGTTTCCTGATAGCTTATTAAATTTACGTGCCAGTGGGCTCCTCCAGCACGCTAAGAAATGGCCCGTGGAGATAATATCCGCTTGCTAGGGTTCACCAGTAGACGTGTAAAGCCAGAGTATTACCTTCCTTGGCAATAAACTATGATCATACGTTAATTAATATAATTAAAAGGCTGGATCTCCTACATAGAATAAATGAGTAGGTAAGACTCTGGGGTAGGCACAGATTCAAAATTTCTAATGGAGCATTCTGATTGGTCGAGAGCTTTATGACGCCATAACATTTGCATATTAGGCCACGCCAGAGGAGCGCTCTGATTGATCGAGAGCTTTGTGACGTCATCTCATTTGCATATTAGGCCACGCATCCCCAATTTCTCTAAAAAAAACCCCAACCTTTGGACATCGCGATGTGTCTTAGTGTGCAAGAGTCGTGGAGATTAATTCGTTTCAAGTAGATTTTCGCGCAACTTATTTTGGCATGGTGCACACATTACCAGAAAAGCATTGTTGAAAGCTATTGCTCATTTAGACGAGTTATCAAAATATAGGGAATTAAATACAATAAAATAAAGGGATATATTTTAGCCAAGCTCCGCCTATTTGTAGTTAAGCTCCGTCCATTTTTAACGCGTATTTGGAATTTCGAATTCCCAGAATTCAAGTTTCGAGTTGACGATATTATAGGTAAGCTGTTGAATATTTTGAAACTGATTTGACGGGTTGCTGTGAGTTCCTCTGCCAGCAACAGCGCCCATTCAAATTAGTTTATTAAAAATATTCAACAGACTGCCTTTTTAAATTGTAAATTTATCAAAGACAAACAATTCAATATACTTGAAAGACATTTCAAGCTTCATGGCAGAGTTCATTATGATTGTGACCTGAGCCTACATGTGACTTAATTAACTAAATGACGTCATAAACTTGGGAGTGACAGACCAAATCACTCTATTGAAGATCAGCTATACAGGTATTTACAATACAGATGAATTCCATTCTTATGATTCTCTGAAGGTGTCAAGATGCATGGAGTCGATGGTATGATGATCACACACCAGGTGGGTATCTATGGATGGAGGAAGCGATGCTTATATGGATTCATTCTATTTCTGCTGACACTGATCGTTATCAATCTCTCACTCACTGTCTGGATCATTAGAGTCATGGACTTCTCTGTGGTAAGACAATACACTGGTATAGTTTCCTTATTGTGTCTGTACGTACCTATGTGTGTACGTCTGTTCCTACTTGCGTGAGTGAGTCTATTTCTCTGTGCTAATAGGCTCTATGCTCGTACAGCTTACGTAGTGCAGCTGTAGGTGCCTCTGTGGGTACGGAACAACAGCAATAGCACCCAGTCAAATTAGTTTCAAAATATTCAACATCTTACCTGTATAGTTACATTGAAAGTGGAATTTGGGGAATTTAGGATTGAAAGTATATAAATCGATCGTAACAAGCGCAATACATGGGCGGAGCTTAGATAGAAATGGGCGGGGCATAGCTGGAAATGGATGACTCTATTATTGAAAATGACCCAAGAGGCAATAATCACTATCAAAGAAATTACATAATAATATTGCTAAAATAAAGATTTAGATTTGCTAAATTTCCATCAACAAATGGGGAATCGTGCCACAAATATATGACATAATTCCAAACCAAATCTGCACAAGAATAGATAATTATTAGTATTTCAAATATTTGTCAAGGGCCATGACTCTGTACCACGGGCTTTAATGGACCATCCGGGTTTTAGCTTTGCCCTGCCCATCCCTAGTTAATTTCCGCCCACACCTCGTTGTGTTGGGATTGATCGATCTCTGAACTCCATGACTATCAATTTTCAAACTATGCAGGTAAGCTGTTGAATATTTTGAAACTAATACGATTGAGTGCTGTTTCTGCCTATGGCAGCAACAGCGGCTAGTCAAATTAGTTTCAAAATATTCAACAGCATGCTTTTTAAATAGCAAAAACATACAATTCGTACGTGTCTGTTTATTAAGCGTTAAATACGGACTATATCGAGTCATTCATGACGTCATGATTATGACGTCAACCTACACGTCAGTTAGTTGATTATGACGTCATGTGATGGATGGATAAACTGGAAAGGTGAATTATGATGGATGTAAAATTTGAAAAAATATGTGCACATGTCCAGAGATTTGGGGCAACTTCTCCAAAAAAAACCCCAAAGAAATTATTTGCATTTCAAATATTTGTCAAGGGCCATAGCATTGTACGAATGGTCATAGTCCTGGTATATGTGTACACTTTGTGCCATAATTCCACAATGTACGCACCCACCGAGGAGCGTTGGGAAAATCCAACGAAATGTAACAACATTCTAAGTTATAAGAATATTAGGAATCATACCCCTGTATAAATGGTCATGTCTCTGATATGGGTGTAAAATGTAGGTTATGATGCCAGAATGTACACGCTAATTCCGGTTTGGGGTGGGGTTGGAGTGGGGGAAAATCCTCCATAGATTAACGGAACTATTTGACTTTTAAAAGTTTACCAAGGGCTAGCGCCATACCGTATGTAGTTCTATAAAATAGCCCCTAATACTAACGTTTAAACACCTACTGACATTGGTGGTAAATCTGTTAAAAACAATGAAATTATTAGCATTATCTCATTTTCAAACTTTTCAAAGGTTCATGACTGTTTATCAAGGGCGATTGCTCACGCCAGCTTTATAATCTCTAGAGATTTTGTTAAAAAGAAACGTGTCTGCCAAATTTGGTATTAATCAATCGACAAATACCAAATTAACGTGCCACGAATGTATTGTCTCCAAAGGTGTGGATACAAAAATCTAACGGGGTCCATAACTCTGGTTTATAACACTCATATCAGCTAAAACGGCGTGTGCCGAGCCAGTCATTCCAGTGGTACATTAAAAAAAATTGTCCTCTATTGGTCTACAAATGGATATTTTCTATGAGAAATTTAGGATTTTTGAACAAATTCGAGGGTTAAAGGATTAAGGTGCGGCCAACACACACGATAGATCCTATGGATAGTGCCTAAAGGAACGTTTTTGCTAAAGTTAGATTTAATCATTCAAAAACTGGCCACAATGGAGGGCTCCATTTCTAGCTATGCCCCACCCATTTTTAGCACAGCTCTCCCCACCATTTACATGTGTTGAAATCAATAATTCCCAGAATACCAATTTCAATGTAACTATGTAGACAATCCGTTGAATATTTTGAAACTCATTTGAGTGGGTGTTGATGCTGCATATGTTTATTAAATGGTAAAGACATACAATTCGTACAGGTGATGAACTACATTTCTCCTTCGATCAATACTCACCATTCTGTTACTTCTGATATACAGCTGGCCCTGACAGCGGCTCTAGGATTATTGACTTAGAAAGCTTTACCGACTCCTGGGAACCGGGTACTCGGCTCCCAACTGCCGAGTACCCGTTTACCATAGAGCTCATTCTTGTTTGCATAGCAACAAGAGCAATACATGCTTTTTGGATTAAGGATTTTAGTTGTTTTTTTGTGAAACAAAAGATCTAAGTCTTTAATTTGTGATAGTTTGTGTGTTCGTGAAAGGATTAACTAAGGACTATGGAGGATACCGCTGAAGATAACCAGGTTGTATCGTTCTTTTTTATCCATAGTTAAAAGAATTAGGTCTCTAAATTTCGTTGTGTCGCATGTTCCAATTTCTGACCCCATAGAATCTGGGACGTGTGCTAACAACAATATATGCCAGACGATCGCCTTCTTTAAACCCCAACAGGCGATCGGCAGATATGAAAATAGGTGTTTGCTACAGTATTTCTAACACGAATATCGGCTGACGTCGTTCTCCGTAGTATCCGAGCGGGTGACGTCACACCCGGTCGCTCGGATGTTTATGTGAAGAAAATTTTTTTTCATTAATTCGCGCATCTTGTTCTGGGTGCTGCGTACTAAAAATGGTACCGGAAACTTTAGAATGATCAAGTTTACGTGCGATCACGATCGGTTTGCAATGATCGGTGGTTTCAAAATTCTTGAGTAGATGCGTGGTCTGCGGTTTTACCATGTGATACAGCAGTTTGTTATACATTTTGTTGTTTTCTTCACATATCGTGCTGCTTTCATTAGGAGTATAATTTATATTGATTAGTAAATATACCCCGAATGCTATGCGATATGATTCCTGGAGCCGTTACACATCCTGGAGGATCTAATATGGGTGTGTTTGATGCCCGCCGCGTTCTTGTCGTCATAATCAATGCGATCGTTGTTGTAACGTGGCGGGGTGGGGTGCGGGGAGGTTACGGTTAATTTATGAGTCAAAATTATTTGAAAATTAATTGTCTGCCTTCCATCCGGGTCTCGTTCCGCTTGTTTATTGTAGGTTTGTGCTTATTTTATAGGCCAAGCCAGCCCCGCCATCATGTGACGAATGTCATAAGTTTGTCCGTGTAATGTTCAAGGACCATGCTTGTTTTAGGTGTTCCCTGTGTAATATAGATCATAGGTGTAATGTTTGTGCAGTGTGGTCCGTCGAAATGATGGTTAAGTTCCTTGCCCAGAAGGACTTGGCTGGGTCTGACGCGGGGTCAGGCGGTCCGAGACGAAATCGTGGAGCGCCCGGTTCGGCCGGTGGGGGTGCTCCACGTCCCCAGCTGGAGGTGGCGGAGATGGCACCGCCGGCGTGGTTTGGTCCGGCTATGCAGGGTTTTCTGCATAGCGTTCTGCCCACGCTGGTGTCGTCCCTGCTACCAAAGGTTGGGGGGCAGTTTCTCCCCATGCCTGGTACGGATCCTGTCCTCGGACAGGATTCTGGACTGGTTACCGAGGGGGCCGTCTCGTACGGCCTCCTGGCAGTCCCGTCTGGCTTCGGCCAGACGGGTTCTGTCTCTCTGCGGCCACCTCCGGGTGGTCCAGTAGCGGTGGCCGGTCCATCAGGTGTGGGAGCCGTCCGCCAGGACGGCTCCACGGTTGACTCGTCTAGTGATGGCTCTTCGGAGTCTGAAGACGAGGAGGCCGAGGAGGAGAGGTTGCTGCGGCCCGTGAAGCCGCAGGTGGAGAATATGGAGGTTGATTCCGTCCTGGACGGAACCGGCCTCCATTTGTCTGGTTTGGTGCAAGCCAGGTCAGCGGCTCCGCCTGCGGCTGAGGCCAATCCGTTACCGTGCACCGGTTCCGGGTGGCTTGGTTTGTCACAAGCCGTCACGGGAACAGGTGTGCCGGGCCAGGCGTGGTACTCACCTATCTCGCCTGGTCCGGCAGCTGGACGTGGGGTGCCGTTGGCGCCCGTGTCCGGCTACGGTTCCGCGACTGTTACGGGTCCGTACGGTTTTCCGTGCGGACCTACCCCATGGACCGGAGTGTTTCATGAGGTGGCGGCGGAACCGTGTGGTAGCGGAGTGCCTGGCGTGTCAGCCGTGGCTCCTTGCCGGGAGGCCGTGGCTGGCAGACCCGTGAGCACGTCAATGGGTGACGTGTTTGCGGGGGTGTCTTTGTCGGAGGTAGATTGGTCGGATGCTCTGGCATGGCTAGCCAGGGTTGACCCGTCTGTGGTTTCGGCCACGGCCGATGAAGATGCGCCCCGTCCGTCGGTTGCGTCGATTAGGATGGGGATTTTGCCCGCGGCCCGGATCCAGTCAGTGGGACTGGATCCAAGGTTCATAGATTTGTTGGATGCTAGTTATAGCAAACAACTAATGACCAAGGGTCAGCTCCCTGCGGCCTCCAGGGAGGTGCGGGCAAGATGTCGTATTCAGCGGGGGGAATACGACAGGTATGGTGTAGTCCCGTCGGTCATGGAGGATGACCGATGGGTATTGGGAGTCCAGAGTGCCGGGTCGGGTGGCCCCGGTCCGGCACTAGTGGATAAATCTCAAGTACACCAGGAAGAAGTCCTGTCCCTATGCGATGAGGGTGTGAGGGCAGCGATGAGCGCTGTCAATCATTCTTATCGTCTCCTTCAGTCGGTGTGGGCTGAAGCGGGGGCAGGCCACCCTGTGCCACCTGTGGCACTTTCATGTGTTAATGTTGGCTTGGTGCTGTCAATGGACGCATTGGCAAGGGTGCAAGCGCGAGTGATGAAGTCCAGGAGGCAAATGGTCATTGACCATATGCGTCCAGCTACGGCAGTCAGGGAGCGTCTTCTTGGGACGCCCCTGACAGGGCCTAGCATCTTCGGTGGCCAAGCGCGGGCCATCTTAGAGGACACCGCCAGTATCACGCAGAATCGGTTAGCAGTAAACCTACAGCTAGAGCTAGTGCGGCAAGCGCACGCACTTGGGGCTGTGGGGAAACCGCTAACGGGACAGACAGCCTTCAAAGAAGCAAAAGAAGCATAAGGGCAAGGCGAAAGCCAGGCCTGTTGCGACGTCTGCTTCAGCTGGGTTTTCCCTACCGCCGCCGGCGAAAAAGCCCAGGAAGGTTGTAGAGGCGCCTACCCTCCCCAATGTTGCTCCTGACCGCCCTAGGGGCGGGAAGGGCAAGGGGAAGGGTAATGGTAAGGCCTCAAAGGGCGGACAGAAGGGGCCGAAGCGTACCTGAGGGTACGAAAGCTCCCTTCATATCTGCCTGGACCGCGCCTGTGCGACAGGAACAGCGGTGCCAGTTATAGCCGTCGTGCCTAGACCGAAATGGTTCTCACTCTCTCTCGTTAAGAAAGGGGGGGGGGGGGCGGACTGCGAGCCAGACAACCCCGTTAGACGTCGAGGCGTCTATGGTGGGTGGAAGGCTCATGCGTTTCGTCGAGGCCTGGCGAGGTGTGACGTCAGACAGTCTGATCCTGGGATGGTTATCCCAGGGTTACATGCCGGAGTGGTGGAGACTTTCCACCACAAAATCTGTCTTTGGCACCTGTCTGGACACCCGTACCAAGGGAGCCAGACAAGTTAGAAGCCGTTCAAAAGGAAATGTCGGGTTTGCTTCTGAAGGGAGCAATAAAACCAGCAAACCGAAACACTCCAGGCTTCTATTCAAACATGTTCCTTGTCCCCAAGAGCACAGGGGAATGGAGACCCATACTCAATCTCAGGCCATTAAATTGGTTTATCCATACGCCTCGGTTCCAGATGGAAACGCCGAGGTCGGTAATGGCAGGATTGAGGAAAGGAATGTGGTGTGTATCAATCGATCTGAAAGATGCATATTTCCACATTCCTATGAATCGGAGTTGGCACAGGTTTCTGAGATTTGCGTTTCAGAATCAAGTATGGGAGTTTACAGTTCTCCCGTTCGGCCTGTCGACAGCTCCGAGGGTTTTCACGAGAGTGGTCCTTGCGGTGACAGCGTTTCTCAGAAAAGAGAATGTGGCGCTACACACCTACATAGACGACTGGCTGCTCAAGGCAGACTCGGCAGCCAGGTTGAACGTGGATACTGCTCTGACTCTGAAGTTACTTTCAGATCTAGGCTGGATAGTCAACGAGGAGAAATCCGAGTTGACGCCCACTCAACATTTCGTTTATTTGGGGATGCGATTCGACCTCGAGGAGGGCAGGGTTTACCCGTCAGAGCCCAGAGTGGTGTCTCTGTTAGCCATCCTCAGGAGTTTTCGAGTGGGAAACCACATTCAGGTGAGGCGGTTCCTTCAGATGCTGGGCATGATGGTCTCCATGGAGCAGGTTATCCCGTACGCTGCTCTAATGCGAAGGCCTATCCAGTTGTATCTGATGTCTCTGTGGAAACAGAGAACAGAACCCCTGTCAAAACTGGTGCCAGATTTGGAGCCGATAATATTGCATCTTCTCTGGTGGAAACAGCGTCAGAATCTCCTATTAGGGGTTTCGCTGCACCTACCCCACCCCCAGCTGTCTGTCTACACGGATGCATCGCTGGAATGGTGGGGTGCCTGCCTGGGAGAGCACCAGGTCTTGGGCACATGGACTCTCCCGGAGAGTCAGCTGCATATCAATCTGTTGGAAATGATGGCAGTGGAACTGGTGTTGGAAGAGTTCCTTCCGATGATCAGGGGCAAGGTGATATTGATACGGTCGGACAATTCGACAGTAGTATCATATATAAATCGCCAAGGCGGGACCAGGTCGCCCACCCTGTGCATCAGGGTGTGGCACTTGATTCAATGGTGCAGGAATTACTCGGTTGTTTTGAAAGCAGCTCATATTCCTGGCCGATTGAACATTCTGGCGGATGCTTTCTCTCGCAGACAGAGAATCTTGCCAACAGAATGGTCCCTCAACCCTCCGGTTCTGCGACGGATCTTCGAGCATTGGGGCAAACCCAACGTGGACTTGTTCGCCACAAAGGAAAATGCTCAAATCATGACATATGTCTCGCCGATTCCAGATCCAAATGCCGTCGATACAGACGCTCTGGCGATAAGCTGGAGAGGGATGCACGCTTACGCGTACCCACCCACCATTCTTCTACCGAAGGTATTGGTGAAGGTCAGGGAGGAACCGTGTCTGGTCCTGCTAATAGCACCGTATTGGCCGAGCAGGGCGTGGTTCACGGATCTTCTAGATCTGCTGGTGGAAAATCCTGTGCAGTTGCCCGAGATTCCGAACATAATCTCCCAGGCCAAGGGACGCTTCCTACACGAGCGTCCCGAAATGTTCAAATTGACTGCGTGGATGTTGTCAAACAATGTTCCACGTCGGAAGGCTTTTCTCGACAGGCTGCTGATTTCATCGCGGCTGCGAGAAGGAGGTCAACCTTCAAGTCATATAACAACAAGGTTAACAGATTTGCAGACTGGTGTGAAGAAAAGGGTATTGATACCTTTTAATCCACTATTCAGCAAATAGCAGACTTTCTCTGTGAGCTGTTCTTTTCAGGACTAGCTCCCGTCACAGTTGCTGGATACAAGTCAGCTTTGGCATCAGTTATCCCTTGTCTAGCCAACAGGGATAGTCCAGAGGTGGCCCAGTTAAATGTGATGTTGAAGGGAATGAGCAATCTCCGCCCGAGACAACCGGTAGTCATTCCAGCCTGGAGTCTATCTTTAGTGCTTAATGTACTGGCCAAGCACCCTTTATAACTGTTGCGTTTGGCTAGTCTAAAGCATTTGACTCTAAAGGCGGTCTTTCTATTGGCTGCTTCCTCAGCTAGAAGGCGCAGTGAGATCCATGCGCTTTCGGCAGAGAGGAACCGATTTATTGTTTCTGGAGAAGGTCTGCGTCTTCTGCCAAGAGCAGAGTTTATGTCAAAGAACCAATCTTTGAGATATCCCGGCAAACCGATCATTATACCGAAGTTAACTAGGTTTGATCGTGATGCCAGTGTCTGGTGCCCGGTCCGTGCTTTGACTAAGTACAAGAAACGGACTGACTCGTTACGGTCGAACGATAGACATCTGTGGATCTGCCATAAAAAGCCTTATGGCGCCGCATCCATGGATACTATCTCTCGTTGGGTGGTCGAATGCATTCAGACTACTCACGAGATGGCGACTGGGCACCAGGTGCAGGGCGTAAGGGCACACGATGTCAGAGGAATAGCCGCCTCGACCTCCCTTTACAATGGTGTTCCGTTAGAGGACATCATGGCCGTTGCACAATGGCACTGTGAGTCCTCATTTACGGATTACTATATGAGGGATGTGTCAGACTCAGCCAATCCACTCGCTTTAGCTGTTTTGAAACGATAGTTAGTGACCACACTGCTTTTCCCCTTTTTTCACTTCGGTAAGAAAAGAACCTAAAGCAGGCATGGTCAGGCGAGAGGATGTCAACCAGATTGTGTCACTGATGGCCGAACCGGTGAATGGTTGGAGGCGGTACGTCTGAAGTCCTGTTATCATAAGGTAATTCAATAAGTGAGAGTTTTTTGTATTATGTATATGTATCATGTTCATTCATTTTATATATTCATGCTCATTCCCAGGCTAATACATGGAATATGCAGGGAGTAGTTAACCCTCTTGGCATATTGGTGTTTTCAGGCGAGATACATGTTCGTTAGTTCTCTCCCTTTTCTTAGGAGGAAAAAAGGGGGGGGGGGCTGTGACGCGAATGTGATTCGGTTCCGTGAACTTGACAGTCCTTTTAGGTCTCCGTTAGTCAAGTTTGAAGTCTAAAATCTTTCTCCAAGGGGCAAAATTAGCATTTATGGCTTGCCCCTTCCCACCAGGTTACTGATCAAATCTGGTGTATATCAGAAGTAACAGAATGGTGAGTATTGATCGAAGGAGAATGCAGGAAATGTCAATTTCCCTTTCTCCGAGATCTAACAATACTCACCATTCTGTTACGGACCCAGCCTCCCAGCCCCACGGAGGCAAGCCATAGTTTTCTCTTGTTTGGTGGCTATGCAAACAATATGAGCTCTATGGTAAACGGGTACTCGGCAGTTGGGAGCCGAGTACCAGGTTCCCAGGAGTCGCTAAAGCTTTCTAAGTCAATAATCCTAGAGCCGCTGTCAGGGCCAGCTGTATATCAGAAGTAACAGAATGGTGAGTATTGTTAGATCTCGGAGAAAGGGAAATTGACATTTCCTGCAGTTTGTGACAGAGCTAGATAGGCCCTAAATCATTCATTATGCATTTGATTGTGATGTCAGCTTACCTGTGACGTTAATTGATTACGTTATCACATGCTTCAAAACCTAAGTGACAGATTGTTGACAGAAATACAGACAGGGATGTCGCAACAGAGAAATTGGCGTTGAATAATCTCACCCAGGTGAGATAAAAACGATCCGGTGCATCATAACTCCAGAGCGAATCATCAGATCTCTTCAAATTTTCATAATTTTTTGATGTTGCATCCCAGTCATATTGGATAACGATGATGGCCATACAATTTCATATTATTGGTAAAGATCTATCATAGCGGCAGACATTCTCGCAGACCACTGTAAAATTGACATCCAGATTAGCCAATAGAAACAGATTTAATTGCATTCGTGAAGAGCGAAGACATGAATATCATATGATGTCATAATCACTGCGTCACATGTAGGCTGACGTCACAATCGTAATTGTCAGAAAATACTCTGTCACGAACCTGGAATAGTCCATCAGTTGTACGAATTGGATGTCTTTACTATATAATAAACATTCTGTTGACTATTTTGAGCAACGGCCGCGGAATCAAATTCGTTTTCAAAATATTCAACAAGTTAGGCGTATAGTTCCCATGAAATTGTGATTCTGGGAGTTCAGGATTCAATGTATATATAAATTGATCCCAACAGGCATAAACCATCGGCAGAGTTTGGCTAGAGATGGCGGGGAATAGCTAAAAGTGGATTCATCCATTATAATTAGGCCTATGTTTACAATTTCAGGGTGGTATGGGCAAATTACGGATCATCGATAGCGGATTACGATTGTCTGGAGAAGCAGAATTCCTGAAGTCTGTTTATACAAAATCTATTAGATCATTACCAGTAAGTATGATCGTCTCAGTTTGACTGTTTTCTCTGCTGCGTGATCACGTGCGACGCACGCACACACACACGCACGCACGCACGAACTTTATAGATCATTGTAGAAAGGGAGATCATTATAGAAAACCAGTTGCATGAGGTTCTGTCCAAATATATTTAACTGTCTCGCTGCTGCAAGCTACCAGGAAATAATTTCAAAGACCAAAAACTCTTGATTTGCTGAATATTTTGAGAACGATTTGACTGAAAGTTTAACTTTCAGTCGAATTGTTTTCAAATTATGTAGCAGGTCCAGAGACACAACCACTAGAACAGTTTGTCTGCAAAAACTCAGCAGTCAGACGGTTAAGGCATGAAGAATAGGTCTAATGAAAATTGTTATTTATTGTTGACTAATTTGTTCTCAGGACGAGGCTCTGCATGTCGAATCCAGCCGAAATATTACAGTCCACGCCAGAAACTACCTCAATGAAATTGTCAATAAACTCCATATAGGTATGCTTGATGATGATAATCACAATGACGAAGATGACGACAACGACGACAACGACTGCACCAGTTGTTATTGCACCGGTGGTGGTGAGGATGGTGATGATTGTTTTGATGTTGATGCCGTTTATGACGACCATGAAGATAACGACGTAGGGATTGATAATGACAATTATGAGGATATCAATGCTGCTGTTGCCGCTGTTACTGCTGGTAGTGCTGCTGCTGGTGGTGGTGGTGGTGCTGGTGGTGTTGGTGGTGCTGCTGGCGGTGGTGGTGGTGCTGCTGCTGGTGGTGCTGGTGATGTTGGTGGTGCTGCTGGTGGTGCTGCTGGTGGTGGTGGTGGTGATGCTAGTGGTGGTGGTGGTGGTGGTGGTGGTGGGGCTGGTGGTGCTGCTGCTGGTAGTGGTGGTGGCATTGGTGGTGGTGCTGGTGGTGGTGGAGGTGGTGGCGATGCTAGTGGTGCTGGTGGTACTGGTGGTGATGTTGTTGATTATGATGATGATTGTGGTGGAGGTGATTGCGCTGGTGGTGGTGATAATGGCTGTGATAGTTATGATGGTGATGATGTTTATGACGATGATGACGACAACGACGTAGAGAAACCTCGATGATGACAATGAGGATATCAATGCTGCTGCAGCTGCTGCTGCTGATGATGATGGTCGAGTGGGGCAAAGTGTTGGCGGCTGTGGTGGTGGTGGTGGAGGTGGTGGTGGTGGTGGTGGTGGCGGCGGTACTGTGGTGGTGGTAGTGGTGGTGGTGGTAATGTATTATCAAAGCCTGTTGCTTTTATATTTTCTTATCAGACGTCCATAATGGACTGGTGGTCTTGTATATGTGTACACCTGTCTCTGTACAATTTGAGTATGTAAGTTTCCCCGTTATACTTGTAATAAGTCTTGGTGTAAATAAATTGAATTGAAATGAATTGAATTGTAAATTTCAGGTGATAAAAAAGTCATAGCATACACAGACCAGTTCCTGATAAAAAACTTGGACGGTAAAACATTATTCAATGTCAGTGGAAGTGGCGTCACGTTTGACGTGGATGGCGTCACTGTGAATGGTAAGGCGCTTCTTGATATGATGGGGGGCGGGTCACCTCTATGTGCACGAAATTGATTTGTGGTAAGATGAATAAGAAGTAGTGAAAAACAATTGTAGTCGTTCACACACCTAACCTCGGTTCCCATGCCACCAGTCATTCACGGGCTTGTTCCAAGTCATATGGACAAGATATCGAGATGTAAAGAAGTTATCTGTTTGGCAGAGAGCGGGATCATATTTTCTAGGCATCATTCTGGCAATATCTGGATTGGTTATGTCAGTCCACTATGGACAATCGCTTCCACTATCCAACATTTTCTCTCCTTTTTTTTTACCTCGGAGCAAGGTGACAACATTTTATCCGAAAAAAATGCCAATTTTTAACAAGCCTCTGAATTGGACATCCTGTCAAATATACAGATTTTTTTGGTTAAATTAGCAAAAACCCTGACAAGTTGGTCGCCCTCCACTATAGTGTCACTTCTTCTTTTCGATCGCCTGGTATCACACTTGGAGAGCCGTTCTCAAGATGAAATCTGTGGTTTTCTGCAGTTTCTTCCACAGGCCCATAAAGCTCTTCAAGAAAAGAGGTTGACAAAGGCCAGATCTCTTCTCTCAGCAGCTGATACGTACTGCAACGTTGAAGTATGTGCTCTGTGGTCTGTTCTGCTTCTCCACAAGGACAAGCGGGCGATGTCGTAAGGTGGAACCGCCTGTACATGTGTTGGTTTAGTCTGTTATGTCCAGTTCTGAGACGAAAAATGGTCACTTGCTCTGGCCTCGAGAGATGATGGTAGGCATCGTCTGATTGAGGTGTTCTATAGAGTGACTTGATGATAGTCTTCATCTCTGTATGTGTAACCATGTTTTCTGTCTGATTCTCTTCTGCACCCACCTTTGCCATCTTGTCTGCTTCCTCATTTCCTTGGACTCCACAGTGTGAGGGGATCCACTGCAATGCTATCCGAAAGCATTTGATGGTTTGTAGTGCTTCTTCAAGTTGTGGCAGCTTACCTTTGGTGATAGCCTCAAGGACGGAGCGGGCATCAGATAAAAAGACAATCTGTGCAATAGGGTCTGCTGTTCTGCTGATGGTATTAGCTGCATGGACCAGTGCGACTTCTGATATAATATAAGGTAGACGACCTCAATTACTCTCTATATTTGTCGGGATTATCTCCCTTATGTGCTATACACAGATATATACACATATATATCTATACACAGATATATCGAATATACTAGCTAGATGGCTCACGCTCATACCCTCGCTATGTGGCTAGTTGGCGCGAGAGTTGATGCCGTGAGTTCAGTAAATCCCAATTGCGCAGGACCGGGTATTCACATACTAGCTAACGC
The DNA here is from genome assembly GCA_034401795.1 of Chaetoderma sp. LZ-2023a. Lineage (NCBI taxonomy): Eukaryota > Metazoa > Mollusca > Caudofoveata > Chaetodermatida > Chaetodermatidae > Chaetoderma > Chaetoderma sp. LZ-2023a. Next base: position 61,355,036 of record CM067366.1, on the reverse strand, counting down.
AGATGATAACCTGCATATAGAGCCTTAAAAATTACTAAAGTATCGTTTGGTAATTTGAAGAGAAATTGAACAGACGCAAATTTACTGTTACATATTTTATCAGAAATAAAATTTTATTGGCTTATTAACAAAAAGATATTATTTTGGAGACTATGCATCTGGGGACAAAATACTGACCTCTGAAATGCCGCTTTTGAGAGGGTCATGATTGATCTAGGTAGTATATACGATATATATGGCTATACATGTCAACGTACAAGCTAATGTACACCTCAAACGCATGCGTTCAGAAACATAAAGGGCCGGACTCAGTATGCGCAGGCGTTTGAATCGTGTTCATTTATGACAAAAATTCTTGTGAATTATGTGACACAATTTCTGTGCATGTGTTTGTAGCATGCGTATTGCGTGGTTATTGGCGGAGATCATCGGCGGCTGTGCAAACAATGTGCCTAACATTTCTTGCATTAATCTAAAAATGGAAACTGTTTGATGCAGAAAGTTTAAAATGATTTACTGAGAACTAATTTCCATTTTAGATTAAGCTAATGCAACAAAGGTTATGCACAGCTGTCGATGATCTCCGCCAATAACCTCGCAACACGCATGCTACAAACAGTGAGAAGGGGTTATTTATCTTCGGTATAAAAGGGCATCGATTTAACTATCCCACTCTGAAATCCAAGTCAGTCATGGACGATGATGGTCAAGCTGTTAACGAATTATAAAATAATGGCAGCTCAACGGACCCTCTCAAATTCTTTTCCACCTATCAAGCAAAATACTTGTTACATTGAAAAAGAAATATAATGTCTGGCAGGTGTGTTAGGATTAGCTGGTTAGCTGCTATAAATGAACATAGCACTCTGTGTGAAACATGGTACAATTCTTTCCTCAAGAATTATATCTGGATAACACGTTACTGGGCCGGTATCGGACTGCGCAGACATGGTATTGGTTCACCGCATGCTTGTGTCAGTAGTCATGTCCAAACACTGGGACTTCCACAAAATGGGCATTGGCATGTCATAAGCCTTTGACACAATTGAACGCTCAAAGTCTGCTTTGGTTGAGACATCAATCGACTACCCAGAAGGCGATGGTCTATCCCATATGCTTTTCACGTGATACATTGCTGCTGCATTGAAACCTGTGCTGCAATATTCCAAAACACCTTTCCCCACCCGCCCCGTCCCACCACTGTCCATTCCGAGTATGCCGCTAAAGATGGAATATGCTGACAAAGTGGACTCCATAGACGAGGAAAGGAAACCCCATTGACGAACTTCTCCAAATAGTAGCAAGCAAAATAAAAATTAGGAATCTCTTTATGAATGAACCCAAGACAGAGTTCACCAACATATAACTATCGACAAAGCATGGGACTAAAGAAAATGACGATGCAATTCGTGGCGGCGAACCAGGGCGAAAAGTAAAATCCTGGGCTTACTGCTCGCTGACATTGTTGCAGGCTGCGTCATGAGGGAACACCGCTTTTCAGTCCTTTTGGAAGCTATGGATTCGTAGATCAAAGATTCCCTTGACAAAAAGACTAAGTTTATACAACGCAACCTGCGTAGCCTTGATGTTGTATAACTGTAACAGATGGGCAGCTCCAAAGGCAGGTCTAGACAAACTTGATGCCTACCATCTCTGGCCAGACAGTAAAATTTCTAACGATGCACTATACAAGATGTGAGATACATCGCCTCTGTCGGTAAAAGTCGCCCAGCAAAGATGGTCCATGTTTGGCCATCTGTTGCACAGAGAGCGTTCGAGTTCGCCCTACTGGGAGTAAGATAATATAAAGTCAGGAGAGGACGTCACTGCATAAAACTGTTGAGCGTGCTACGAGGTGACCACAAGAAAGCAGGACTGTACACTCAGATCAAGAATGGACTTGAGGAAGCTACAGATTTTGACTGAGGATACGACACAGTGGTCAAAACCGAAGAAGAATGGATTGTAGCTGTAGGATGTTTCTAATACTACAACCGCAGAATACAGTAATGACACATCCTGGGCTAAAACTGGGTCGTATTGGCCCGGTATTGGCCCAGTACCAGCCCAGTACTGGCCCAAATAACCTGCATTATCAGGGTAAGAGAGCCTTAATTAGTAGCCTATTTGAGCAAGTATTAAAGTTTTTATCTCACCTTCTCGAAGTGAAAAGAGATTTTGGGAGAGGGGCGAAATGTCGGCGTCGACATCAGCGTCGGCGTTGGCGTCCGCTCTGGTTCAGTCTTTAATGACAATTGCACCCACAATGGGTTATCCGATTTAAAAAAACCCATTACAGACGTGTTCTATACGATGCATAGGACTACGCTGCACCAAAATTATATCGATTTCTGAAAATCTTCCATAATTTTACCGTATTTGACTATTTTCTGGGTCCAGGTTAAGGTTTTTGCTGCTGTTAAGTTTTTTTTCAAACGACATTTGCACTCACAAGGGGGTTATTCGATTTTGAATAAAACGTCATAGATTTGTTCTATACTATGCTTAGGACTAGTCCACATGAAAAAGAAATGGTTTTTTCAAATTTTTTACATATTTTTCTTGGTGTTTGAACTTTGATTATTTTAGGCCTGATTTGTATCAAGGTTATACTCATTATGCTGTGCGGTTAAGCTTTTTACAAATGACATTTACATCAACAAGCAGTTATCCGGTTTGAGTAAAGCTTCACACCTTTGTTCTATACGATGGTTAGGAGTAGCCCACATCAAAAGATATGGATTTTTAAAATTTTCCCATACTTTTACTGAATTGTACCTGCTGTAGTTAAAGACCCAATGCCTGGTAAATCCTAAAACTTAATATACAGAAGTATGTGCATACAACGATTCTAGTGTGGCAATACACGCACTTGAACATTGTTTCTTATAAATGCGACCACTCACTAGTAAAAAACATGCGAATAAACATGCGAATATTAAAATTGCAAACATGAACAGATCGCGAACTAAGAAATGCCAGAGTATTTAGTAGGCCTGGGCACTGATTGCGTTATGTAATCATAGGGATGTCGGCAACTGATTAATTTGTATTATATTGGCTTTATAAATGATCCGTAAACAAATGTAACATACTTTTATGAGGGCTCTATTTATCCAGAACAACAATAACATAACAAATCTGGGTGACATAATCAGAATTTGTGTATAAAAATTAGTATGCATTAATAGTATACTAGGCTCGTTACATTGCAATAAATCTATTTAGATTTCCAAAATTTATTTTAGCTTGCAGGTAATGTCTCTAAGTTTTTTACAAACACCATTTACATCAGCAAGGGGTTATCCGATTTGAATAAAAGTTCACAGATTTGTTCTATACGATGCACCGGACTAGTCCACATAATAAGAACTCGATTTTCAAAATTATTTCTGTATTTTCTCAGCGTTTTAACTTAGACAAGTGTGTGTTTAAATTCTTTTCAAACAATATTTACATCAACAAGAGGTTATCCAATTTGAATAAAACTTCACAGATTTGTTCTATGTGATGTTTATGCATGAAATTGATTTTTGCTGTGATATTTACAGCGTTTGGACTTGGACTATTTTAGGGCTGATTTGCATCCAGAATACGCTTTTTTTTATCAATTGACAACACACGTGTCATGC
>CM067366.1:61254546-61350904 GCA_034401795.1 Chaetoderma sp. LZ-2023a | reverse complement strand
CACGACACGACGATGTTATACAATTTCATATTATTGGTAAAGATCTATCATAGCGGCAGACATTCTCGCAGACCACTGTAAAATTGACATCCAGATTAGCCAATAGAAACAGATTTAATTGCATTCGTGAAGAGCGAAGACATGAATATCATATGATGTCATAATCACTGCGTCACATGTAGGCTGACGTCACAATCGTAATTGTCAGAAATACTCTGTCACGAACCTGGAATAGTCCATCAGTTGTACGAATTGGATGTCTTTACTATATAATAAACATTCTGTTGACTATTTTGAGGAACGGCCGCGAATCAAATTCATTTCAAAATATTCAACAAGTTAGGCGTATAGTTCCCATGAAATTGTGATTCTGGGAGTTCAGGATTCAATGTATATATAAATTGATCCCAACAGGCATAAACCATCGGCAGAGTTTAGCTAGAGATGGGCGGGGAATAGCTAAAAGTGGATTCATCCATTATAATTAGGCCTATGTTTACAATTTCAGGGTGGTATGGGCAAATTACGGATCATCGATAGCGGATTACGATTGTCTGGAGAAGCAGAATTCCTGAAGTCTGTTTATACAAAATCTATTAGATCATTACCAGTAAGTATGATCGTCTCAGTTTGACTGTTTTCTCTGCTGCGTGATCACGTGCGACGCACGCACACACGCACGCACGCACGCACGAACTTACGGAGATCATTATAGAAAGGGATATCATTATAGAAAACCAGTTGCATGAGGTTCTGTCCAAATATATTTAACTGTCTCGCTGCTGCAAGCTACCAGGCAATAATTTCAAAGACCAAAAACTCTAGATTTGCTTAATATTTTGAGAACAATTTGACTGAAAGTTTAACTTTCAGTCAAATTGTTTTCAAATTATGTAGCAGGTCCAGAGACACAACCACTAGAACAGTTTGTCTGCAAAAACTCAGCAGTCAGACGGTTAAGGCATGAAGAATAGGTCTAATGAAAATTGTTATTTATTGTTGACTAATTTGTTCTCAGGACGAGGCTCTGCATGTCGAATCCAGCCGAAATATTACAGTCCACGCCAGAAACTACCTCAATGAAATTGTCAATAAACTCCATATAGGTATGCTTGATGATGATAATCACAATGACGAAGATGACGACAACGACGACAACGACTGCACCAGTTATTATTGCACCGGTGGTGGTGAGGATGGTGATGATTGTTTTGATTTTGATGCCGTTTATGACGACCATGAGGATAACGACGTAGGGATTGGTAATGACAATTATGAGGATATCAATGCTGCTGTTGCCGCTGTTACTGCTGGTGGTGCTGCTGCTGGTGGTGGTGGTGGTGCTGGTGGTGTTGGTGGTGCTGCTGGCGGTGGTGCTGCTGCTGGTGGTGGTGGTGGTGGTGGTGGTGGTGGTGGTGCTGCTGCTGGTGGTGCTGGTGGTGCTGCTGGTGGTGTTGGTGGTGGTGGTGATGCTAGTGGTGGTGGTGGTGGTGGTGGTGGTGGTGGTGGTGGTGGTGCTGCTGCTGGTGGTGGTGGTGGTGGTGGCATTGGTGGTGGTGCTGGTGGTGGTGGAGGTGGTGGCGATGCTAGTGGTGCTGGTGGTACTGGTGGTGATGTTGTTGATTATGATGATGATTGTGGTGGTGGTGATTGCGCTGGTGGTGGTGATGATGGCTGTGATAGTTATGATGGTGATGATGTTTATGACGATGATGACGACAACGACGTAGAGAAACCTCGATGATGACAATGAGGATATCAATGCTGCTGCAGCTGCTGCTGCTGATGATGATGGTCGAGTGGGTCAAAGTGTTGGCGGCTGCGGTGGTGGTGGTGGCGGCGGTACTGTGGTGGTGGTAGTGGTGGTGGTGGTAATGCATTATCAAAGCCTGTTGCTTTTATATTTTCTTATCAGACGTCCATAATGGACTGGTGGTCTTGTATATGTGTACACCTGTCTCTGTACAATTTGAGTATGTAAGTTTCCCCGTATACTTGTAATAAGTCTTGGTGTAAATAAATTGGATTGAAATGAATTGAATTGTAAATTTCAGGTGATAAAAAAGTCATAGCATACACAGACCAGTTCCTGATAAAAAACTTGGACGGTAAAACATTATTCAATGTCAGTGGAAGTGGCGTCACGTTTGACGTGGATGGCGTCACTGTGAATGGTAAGGCGCTTGTTGATATGATGGGGGCGGGTCACCTCTATATGCACGAAATTGATTTGTGGTAAGATGAATAAGAAGTAGTGAAAAACAATTGTAGTCGTTCACACACCTAACCCCGGTTCCCATGCCACCAGTCATTCACGGGCTTGTTCCAAGTCATATGGACAAGATATCGAGATGTGAAGAAGTTATCTGTTTGGCAGAGAGCGGGATCGTATTTTCTAGGCATCATTCTGGCAATATCTGGATTGGTTATGTCAGTCCACTATGGACAATCGCTTCCACTATCCAACATTTTCTCTCCTCTTTTTTTACCTCGGAGCAAGGTGACAACATTTTATCCGAAAAAAAATGCCGATTCTTAACAAGCCTCCGAATTGGACATCCTGTCAAATATACAGATTTCTTTGGTTAAATTAGCAAAAAACCCTGACAAGCTGGTCGCCCTCCACTATAGTGTCACTTCTTCTTCTTCTTTTCGATCGCTGGTATCACACTTGGAGAGCCGTTCTCAAGATGAAATCTGTGGTTTTCTGCAGTTCTTCCACAGGCCCATACAGCTTTTCAAGAAAAGAGGTTGACAAAGGCCAGACCTCTTCTCTCAGCAGCTGATACGTACTGCAACATTGAAGTATGTGCTCTGTGGTCTGTTCTGCTTCTCCACAAGGACACGCGGGCGATGTCGTAAGGTGGAACCGCCTGTACATGTGTTGGTTTAGTCTGTTATGTCCAGTTCTGAGACGAAAAATGGTCACTTGCTCTGGCCTCGAGAGATGATGGTAGGCATCGTATGATTGAGGTGTTCTATAGAGTGACTTGATGATAGTCTTCATCTCTGTATGTGTAACCATGTTTTCTGTCTGATTCTCTTCTGCACCCACCTTTGCCATCTTGTCTGCTTCCTCATTTCCTTGGACTCCACAGTGTGAGGGGATCCACTGCAATGCTATCCGAAAGCATTTGATGGTTTGTAGTGCTTCTTCAAGTTGTGGCAGCTTACCTTTGGTGATAGCCTCAAGGACGGAGCGGGCATCAGATAAAAAGACAATCTGTGCAATAGGGTCTGCTGTTCTGCTGATGGTATTAGCTGCATGGACCAGTGCGACATCTGATATAATATAAGGTAGACAACCTCAATTACTCTCTATATTTGTCGGGATTATCTCCCTTATGCGCTATACACAGATATATATACACATATACTAGCTAGATGGCTCATGCTCATACCCTCGCTATGTGGCTAGTTGGCGCGAGAGTCGATGCCGTGAGTTCAGTAAATCCCAATTGCGCAGGACCGGGTATTCACATACTAGCTAACGCAGATGATAACCTGCATATATAGCCTTAAAAATTACTAAAGTATCGTTTGGTAATTTGAAGAGAAATTGAACAGACGCAAATTTACTGTTACATATTTTATCAGAAATAAAATTTTATTGGCTTATTAACAAAAAGATATTATTTTGGAGACTATGCATCTGGGGACAAAATACTGACCTCTGAAATGCCGCTTTTGAGAGGGTCATGATCGATCTAGGTGGTATATACGATATCTATGGCTATACATGTCAACGTACAAGCTAATGTACACCTCAAACGCATGCGTTCAGAAACATAAAGGGCCGGACTCAGTATGCGCAGGCGTTTGAATCGTGTCCATTTATGACAAAAATTCTTGTGAATTATGTGACACAATTTCTGTGCATGTGTTTGTAGCATGCGTATTGCGGGGTTATTGGCGGAGATCATCACCGGCTGTGCATACAATGTGCCTAACATTTCTTGCATTAATCTAAAAATGGAAACTGTTTGATGCAGAAAGTTTAAAATGATTTACTGAGAACTAATTTCCATTTTAGATTAAGCTAATGCAACAAAGGTTATGCACAGCTGTCGATGATCTCCGCCAATAACCTCGCAACACGCATGCTACAAACAGTGAGAAGGGGTTATTTATCTTCGGTATAAAAGGGCATCGATTTAACTATCCCACTCTGAAATCCAAGTCAGTCCATGGACGATGATGGTCAAGCTGTTAACGAATAATAAAATAATGGCAGCTCAACGGACCCCTCTCAAATTCTTTTCCACCTATCAAGCAAACTACTTGTTACATTGAAAAAGAAATATAATGTCTGACAGGTGTGTTAGGATTAGCTGGATAGCTGCTATAAATGAACATAGCACTCTGTGTGAAACATGGTACAATTCTTTCCTCAAGAATTATATCTGGATAGCACGTTACTGGGCCGGTATCGGACTGCGCAGGCATGGTATTGGTTCAACGCATGCTTGTGTCAGTAGTCATGTCCAAACACTGTGACTTCCACAAAATGGGCATTGGCATGTCATAAGCCTTTGACACAATTGAACGCTCAAAGTCTGCTTTGGTTGAGACATCAATCGACTCCCCAGAAGGAGATGGTCTATCCCCTATGCTTTTCACGTGATACATTGCTGCTGCATTGAAATCTGTGCTGCAATATTCCAAACCACCTTTCACCACCCGACCCGTCCCACCACTGTCCATACCGAGTATGCCGCTAAAGATGGAATATGCTGACAAAGGGGACTCCATAGACGAGGAAAGGAAACCCCATTGACGAACTTCTCCAAATAGTAGCAAGCAAAATAAAAATTAGGAATCTCTTTATGAATGAACCCAATACAGAGTTCACCAACATATAACTATCGACAAAGCATGGGACTAAAGAAAATGACGATGCAATTCGTGGCGGCGAACCAGGGCGAAAAGTAAAATCCTGGACTTACTGCTCGCTGACATTGTTGCAGGCTGCGTCATGAGGGAACACAGCTTTTCAGTCCTTTTGGAAGCTATGGATTCGTAGATCAAAGATTCCCTTGACAAAAAGACTAAGTTTATACAACGCAACCTGCGTAGCCTTGATGTTGTATAACTGTAACAGATGGGCAGCTCCAAAGGCAGGTCTAGACAAACTTGAGGCCTACCATCTCTGGCCAAACAGTATAATTTCTAACGATGCACTATACAAGATGTGAAATACATCGCCTCTGTCGGTAAAAGTCGCCCAGCAAAGATGGTCCATGTTTGGCCATCTGTTGCACAGAGAGCGTTCGAGTTCGCCCTACTGGGAGTAAGATAATATAAAGTCAGGAGAGGACGTCACTGCATAAAACTGTTAAGCGTGCTACGAGGTGACCACAAGAAAGCAGGACTGTACACTCAGATCAAGAATGGACTTGAGGAAGCTACAGATTTTGACTGAGGATACGACACAGTGGTCAAAACCGAAGAAGAATGGATTGTAGCTGTAGGATGTTTCTAATACTACAACCGCAGAATACAGTAATGACACATCCTGGGCCAAAACTGGGTCGTATTGGCCCGGTATTGGCCCAGTACCAGCCCAGTACTGGCCCAAATAACCTGCATTATCAGGGTAAGAGAGCCTTAATTAGTAGCCTATTTGAGCAAGTATTAATGTTTTTATCTCAGCTTCTCGAAGTGAAAAGAGATTTTGGGAGAGGGGCGAAATGTCGGCGTCGACATCAGCGTCGGCGTTGGCGTCCGCTCTGGTCCAGTCTTTAATGACAATTGCACCCACAATGGGTTATCCGATTTAAAAAACCCATTACAGATGTATTCTATACGATGCATAGGACTACGCTGCACCAAAATTATATCTATTTCTGAAAATCTTCCATAATTTTACCGTATTTGACTATTTTCTGGGTCCAGGTTAAGGTTTTTGCTGCGGATAAGTTTTTTTTCAAACGACATTTGCACTCACAAGGGGGTTATTCGATTTTGAATAAAACGTCACAGATTTGTTCGATACCATGCTTAGGACTAGTCCACATGAAAAAGAAATGTTTTGTCAAATCTTTTACATATTTTTCTTGGTGTTTGAACTTTGATTATTTTAGGCCTGATTTGTATCAAGGTTATACTCATTATGCTGTGCGGTTAAGCTTTTTACAAATGACATTTACATCAACAAGCAGTTATCCGGTTTGAGTAAAGCTTCACACATTTGTTCTATACGATGGTTAGGAGTAGTCCACATCAAAAGATATGGATTTTTAAATTTTTCCCATACTTTTACTGAATTGTACCTAGGTTATATGTATTATGCCGTAGTTAAAGACCCAATGCCTGGTAAATTCTAAAACTTAATATACTGAAGTATGTGCATAAAACGATTCTAGTGTGGCAATACTCGCACTTGAACATTGTTTCTTATAAATGCGACCACTCACTAGTAAAAAAACCATGCGAATATTAAAATTGCAAACATGAACAGATCACGAACTAACAAATGCCAGAGTATTTAGTAGGCCTGGGCACTGATTGCGTTATGTAATCATAGGGATGTCGGCAACAGATTAATTTGTTTTATATTGGCTTTATAAATGATCCATAAACAAATGTAACATACTTTTGTGAGGGCTCTATTTATCCAGAACAACAATGACATGACAAATATGGGTGACATAATCAGAATTTGTGTATAAAAATTAGTATGCATTAATAGTATACTAAGCTCGTTACATTGCAATAAATCTATTTAAGATTTCCAAAATTTATTTTAGCTTGCAGGTAATGTCTCTAAGTTTTTTTCAAACACCATTTACATCAGCAAGGGGTTATCCGATTTGAATAAAAGTTCACAGATTTGTTCTATACGATGCACCGGACTAGTCCACATAATAAGAACTCGATTTTCAAATTATTTCTGTATTTTCTCAGCGTTTGAACTTAGACAAGTGTGTGTTTAAATTCTTTTCAAAGAATATTTACATCAACAAGAGGTTATCCAATTTGAATAAAACTTCACAGATTTGTTCTATGTGATGTTTAGGAATGAAATTGATTTTCAAATTTTTTCTGTATTTTTAGCTTTTATGCCTTCGGGTTACGGATTTTTGCTGTGATATTTACAGCGTTTGGATTATTTTAAGGCTGATTTGCATCCAGAATACGCTTTTTTTAATCAGTTGACAATTTAGTGAACATGGGTTTATCTTAATTTATTAAATCTTCACAGATTCATTCTATGCGATGATTATATCTAGTCCCCATGGGAAGGAAATATATCTTGAAAATTTTGACATATTTTTACTGGGTTTGACCTTTGATTATTTTAGTGTTGATTTGCATCCCGGTTATGCTTATTATGCTGTGATTAAGGTTTTTTCAAATGACAATTTAATCAGCAAAGACGTCTTCACTTTAGATAAAATGTTTTGATTTGATATATAGGCTGCTTAAACGTAGTCTTTATCATAGTAGTGTACTTTATTTTCAAAGTGTTTCTACTTTTTCAGGTTCTGAACTCCGCTTATCTTTGTACCATTTGCCTTTTGGTCAGACTTGGTGTGCTAGTGGTCATTGTAGTCCAGTTTACTACCTGACAATGAGGCTTTATGTTTCAGTCTTAAAGCTATACCTCTTCGAAGCTATGCTTGCCCGTTGGGTAGTACCATGGGTGTTTTGAGTCGACAAGTGGATTGTCAAATTTGAAAATGAGGCTGTATCCGGTGGTCCATCTTATCACATGATATACAATTACACAGGTAAGCTATTTCTTATCGTCTGATGATTCTGCTTCTATATATGTACATGGCTTCGACATTGTTTTTTTCACGGAATATTTAATCGGGGGGGGGGGGGGGGGCAGACCCGGTCCCACGGCAACATAAGAAGGTGAGATGTTTGGTATCTTCTGATACCTCTTGTTATTGATAATCGGAATAAAACAGTTTTATTATATACACTCCTATGCAATACATCTCTGTTATAGGTCAGACGTCATTTGAGAAATCTATTGAAACGCCACTTTTACAGTCTCCAGCGGACAGAGACCTCAGGTTAGTGGACATACTAATACTCCAAAACCTGTCTATAACGGCCACTGTATGGGCCATCAAAAAGTGCTCACGAAAGACAGGTGGCCAGTTATTTCAGCTCAGTTACTAGGGTAAATTACATATGAGATCAGAGTGGTTCATTTAGATGTGTGGTCCTATTTTCCCCTGGAGTAGACATCCGCTAGAGACATGTTTTAACTATGGTGGACCAAGTGTATGTCAATATGCCTATGACGCACGAGGGTAGGTTGCGTGTCTTTGAGGTGGGGGGGGGGCTATAGTTTTACGGCGGAAATCCCATCCAACGGAGCACCACATGCTTTCCCGCATCCGATGGAGGTTGTACAGCATCCGTCTAAGCATTACAGCAACAGCATGCTATCTATAGATAATTACGTGATAAAATACTCGATATCTCGCATTTCCCACTAACATCCCACCCTACGTGAACCTACGTCACATTTCTGGTTTGTCTGGTGGGGCGGGGATGAGGTGGGGTGGGGGGGAGAGTTTATAATTATTGTTTCCATATGTCTCGTTACTAATATTTACAATACGGTAATGTGATTACTGTATTCTGCGGCTGTAGTAGTAGAAACATCCTACAGCTGCAATCAGTCCTTCTTCGCTTTTTCTCACTGTGCCTTGTCCTCAGCCAAAATCCTTAGCTTCCTCAGGTCCATTCTTGACTTGAGTGTACCTAATCCTGCTTTCTTTGTCACCTCGTAGCACGCTTAGCAGATTTATGCAATGATGTCCTCTCCTGGCTCTGTATTTGCTGGCTCCGAATAGGGTGAATTCCAAGGCTCTCTGCTGGTGTGTCTTCTGGCATCCTTAGCACATGGTCAAACATAGACCATCTTTGCTGGGCGACTTTTACAGACAGCGGCGGCGTATTATAATACGGTAATGACACGATTTTGGAAGTAAATCAGAAGGACCATAGTCAAATCGGGAGTTTTAACATGTTAAGACTTTGTTGTGGGGCCGTACGCTAATATAATGAGATCTTAATACAATCTTATCAAAGCCGTAATGAAATCATGTGTGTCGTTCCGACCGACTCACGTTCAACCTTGCGCACACGTATTAATTACAGGAAGTTGATGCATATGTGCTTCAATAGTCATGTGTAAATTAGTTTAATTACTAAACGTGACAAGACAACCTTATGCCTTATGGTAGCTGTAATATGAACGGAGTTTCTGATTTTAAATCATATGTAACTCCATACCCAGGCCTGTCTACAATTCTCTTATAATAGTCTAGGAGCTGGGAAGTGACCGCATTTTACCAAAAATCATAATATGTAACACTTCCCCCCCTTCCCCCCCCCCCCCCCCCCCCGTTTAATACTCCAAACACCTTAGCGGTCGACATTATGGTATGTGTCGCCAATAGCCAGACATCGACCTGTTTCTGCTGACTACAACATGTTTTGTCTGGTTCCAAAGCTCACAGCTCTATCAAAGTAGAACATCACGGAAGGCAGTGAGTCAGCAGAACTGCAGGCCTAGCCAACAGCACTGCAGGGTACTGTTAAGTGTGTAAGGTGTCCATTGACATTGTGGAAGAAAATGCTTCCAAATCTAGATTTAGACGATAACAGTTGCTAATCATCGCTTTTACTCAATGGCTCCCTTATCTCCTAAATTCCTATGCTACCTACACAAGTGATCCTAAATACCACTGGGTATTAATGTCATGATTTAATTATGTGCCAATCTACATATGCATATTACCTAAACTAGTTCCATCCTTTAGTCAGTGGCAAGTTTTTACTTGTCTCAGGTACGTATTCAACCTTCCATCCCACTTTACCATGCTATCACATGGTATCTGCGTGGTCGTGTCCTCATTGCCTGGACTGTTATGACTTCAATCCAATGCTAATCAGATCAGCCTCTAACTAAGCCATGCAGCATTTTCATATTCCCAGTTACATATGCTAACTAGATTGCTCGGTTGATGACATGACATTAACAATTCCCACTTTCACTGCTTTGACATTTACCACCCCCACCCCCAGATGGGGCAAAATGTAACTGTATTCTTGGTCTCCCCAATCATATTAGCCAGATTCCTAATTTGATTGAATTCCGTCCAATAATTACCAAGGTGTTGCAATCAATGTCTTGATGGGGATGGAGGCAAACGCAAATGTCCTCTTGCAGTCCGTGGGTGGCTCACATACTACATCTAATTGAGTTCCTTTATACCCCATATATCAAAATTTGCCCTGTAAATGTTACTCGGATCCTCCACCATGTCAGGGACTAGGTTAGTAAAGAGATGCTTTGAGAATAAGTAAATCAGCTCATTCTTAGATATTTGAGCAAACGCTGACTACAGCCAGCTGTCACAAGTTCCTCAATTCAGTTGCTTTTAATAACAATTCAGATGCGCTCATCCTGTCACCATTGCATTCACTGCCTAATCTCTGAGAATAGTTATCTCCCAAATTTTCAATCTGACATATTCTGTTACAAAACTATAACAATACACATGTGTCAGTAACTACTAGCTATTTCTATATGTGATGTAGTAATATTGTGGCATGCAAATCAGAATTGCATGAGAAGTGTTGAAAATCATATATCACAATTACATGTTCAGTATAATTTTTGGCACAATCAATATGTACTATATGGGTCTAACAACATCGCCATAGTGGGCTACATCATTGCAATAATGTTTCATGCCATTAGATCGGGTTGTTATGCTTTGGTTATTTGAGTGATGGCAAATAGGTGTTTTTAAGGTTTGATTAATTAGTATTAGATTTTACTGACTTCATGCCACTCATCCCATAGTTTGCCAATTCTTGTTTTATATACAGTTGATATCTTCCCCGAAACAATTACCACGACCCGCAGGGACATGAAACCAATTTGCAATCCCACGCACACAACTAGATTCCCCTGGCTACGGAGGTGGATCATGGTTGTGGTTTTATTTATCTTATCTTTCACCCTCTCTTAAATAAACAAGAGCAATCAGAGATAGCAGATCCTTGCTCTCTCGCCTTTGTCACATTGTAAAACGTTTTCGGATTTTCCTGATGTTTATATGATTTCCGGATTTCTTCAGATCGTGTCCATGTTTTGTGATCCTTGTACAAGGTAACACGATTTCCTGTTTTACGATTTGAACCAACTCAGACCATTAGTTTCCGAGATATTCACAGATCCAAAATTCGTTCCAATACATGTCCAGGTTCTTTTATCCAGAACACGGCCGAAGTCTGGAAATCCTCTTGCACGGCGGGTTCCATCGTTGTGTTGAAATTTGATGTAAATCATATCAGTACTTTAGAGATACAGCTCAGGACAAACAGGCAGACAGACACACAGACAGACACACGGACAAACACACAGACAGTCAGACAGACAGACCCGATCGCAATACCCTCTTCCCCTAACGTTAAATAGTTTCAGACACATACCAATTTGGATGATTTAAATGCTGACTCATCATTTCAAAAGATTAGTTGATGATAATTTAAAGAAAATTATCCAAATGAAATTATTTAATACCGTCTATGTATCGAGTATCCATCCGAGGTGTTTGTAAGGCATTGGCATCTGCCAAGCATCTACTAGAATTTAATTTAGGCCTGCTGTAATTCAGAATTTGATTGACTTATGTTTAAGAAATGATAACATTTACTTTTCTTATCAGAATCAAATCTGTGTCCAATACTATAAAGATAAACGGTCAGTTCATACAACTCAGTGCCCCAGCTGGAAGCATACATCTCGATAGCTTTGATGACATAGTGCTAATGTCACGCAGAAATGCAGTAAGTGAACAAATAAAAACCCGCGATTTTAATTTAAAATGAAAGTTCATTGTATTTATATCATTATGTTTGGTAGCTTAATTGTAGTCTCGTGACCATCTCGAAAACTGATTTCCATTTGATAAGTCATCGTAACTTTGATCAAGTAAGTGAATACATTGGAAATCAATTGAGGGTCTATTTCTGGCTATGCCCCGCCCATCTATATCTAAGCACTACACACGCTTTGCACGTGTTGGGTTCGATTTATATACTTTGGATCCTGAATTCCCAGAATCCCAATTTCATGGTCACTATACAGCTAACTTGTTGAATAATGAAACTAATTTGATTGGGTGTTGTTGCTGCCTATGGTAGCAACAGCGCCCAGTTAGATTAGTTTCAAAATAGTCAACAGAATGTTTATAAAGTTGTAACGACATACAATTCGTATAACTTGTAGATATCCGGATTCGGATCTGGGGATTTTGAGGAAATAGCTAGCCCAAGATTGTCGTTTCCTGTCTTAAGCATTGTTTGCATATGACCTCTTGACCTGGCGAGCCTGAAGCCCAAATCTTCTGTTAGTCTTTTAGTAGTCTTTATGATAGATTCATCTCAGTTATAAATATCTTCTACGTCATGACAGCGTCATCGTGATTTATGTACAGCGTTTATGAGAAACCATTTATGTAATATGTGTGCGTGTGTGCATGTGTATGTGTGCGTTTGAACATATACGCACCTGTTTTTATTTATGGATCAAATATCATGTATATAGATAGATGTGCAGGATGACCTAATCAGGAGCACATGATGTGGTAACCTATTTTACGCTGTGTGCTGGAATACAATATACGTTTAAGTTATGAATCAAGGATGGACGAACAGACAAGAAGGAGGGATAGAATAGTAGAAGGAAGAATGAACATTTACTTTAGCAATGGCGCGGTCTATAGTGAAGACAGCAAGTGGCATTGTTAATAAATGCAGCGTGAATGGAATGAAATGGATGAAAGAATTACTCACCTTTGGACAGCAACACATGCAAACTATTTTGAATACAATTCGTAACAACAAATGCAAACTTTCGTAACGACAAACGCAAACTATTTGTTAGCTTGTAACTACGACTGCAAACTATTGTATTTCAAACGCATTTCATGATGATGTTATAGAATTTATGCGAAATCCAAGCATGGTTAGTTAGGCCTGTATGAAATACTGGTTTTGTTATTACTGAATAAATTTATATATATTGGCGGGTCTATATAAAATGCGGCTCAGGATTAACTATTTCAATACGGGATTGTTTTAAGAACAATCGTAGCTATTTAAGTAGTCAATGCTCGGCAATGTACAGGGGGAAATTATTATTTTGAGAACTTTATGACTGGGAATATCTTGAATAGAGGCAGTGGTTAAATGACCGGTTTTCTAGTATGATAGAACTTTATCAGGTGCTGCTGACTCATGTGCTGCGTGGGCTACGAATTTTCCCGTAACCAGATCCGCAGTACGTGCTAGGCAAGGAATGATGAGGTTCTGTGGTGCTGTGACCATCATGTTACCAAAGCCTAAATAGACAAACCATGTATGAGTGAATCATAGGGATTCAGATAGAAGTCAGTGGCCGAGCTGTCAAGCTGAACAATAACATGAAACTATGCTTGGAATCACAACATCATGACGTCAGTGTGGTGCAATATCAACAAGATGTTGTGATATATCCTTCAGAATGGTTCCAGCGAGAACTAGTTAGAACTAGTCGAACGCACACATCTTCAAGAGAGTTTGTGGGGATTCTATTGGGTGAGCAATGAGGCTTGACCAATCAGAATCCGAACTACCTCTTTTGCTCCTGGTGTGTGATGATGGTTATGAACGTCCTTTTACAATATATAAGGCACTGATGCCAGTGTTCGAGATCACTCCGTCATCCGATGATCCTGAAGTTAGTGTACATCTTTGTAAACGTCTGTTTCAGTATTAAGTTAATCAATTGAAAATTGGGAACCAAGTTTGTATAGATAAAGTTTAGATTATCTTACAGTCTGCAATACGACTTATTTGCTTTATTCAGTTATATTAGTCAATAAAATTATATTCGTTAAATCTAAGATTAAGTGTTAAGTTCAATCTGTGATTAGAGAAAGACACTTCGTCTTTTCCGAACCCAGAGAATTTTCTGCAATCAGATACAAGCCAGATACGTCTACATAATCAAACCAGTATCAGTTTAACATCACGTTTAGTTCCGAATTCGAGTTTCCGACTTCTCAAACTGACAAACTATTCAATATTCATGATGACCCTTGTTATGTCATTCATTAAGCATTTTGCTTGTGCATCGGCCTACATGTGACGTAATTGATTATGACATCACATAGTTGATGAGAAGATCAGATTCATCCATGGTGTGTGGTATGATGAGGACGTCTCAAAATTGGTATGAATGCGAAATTCAATGACTGCCAGATGACAATTATGAAATTGATTTCTGTATCATGGCTCTTGGTCCCTTTAGCCAGATTGTTCACCATTTTGGAAAGCCATTACGTCTAGGGGCAAAATTCAAAATCCGCCACCAGCCAGCCATCTGAAAATTGGTTTCAGACGGATGGCTCTCTGTAGTTATGACTTTGGAAATCGATTGGCTGTGGTACAGGAACGTTGCCTATAAAAATGGTCCAAATGCGCAATCTAATATAGCCACCAAAGCTTGGGAAATTCATTAGGTACATAATGACATGAGGCCGATCCATATAATAACTGGTCAGAATCCGAAATCCACGTTTGTCGGAGCTTAGGCCGACGAGCGTTGCCCCATAGCATTCATTGTGTGTGACACCTCGTTGGCATCTTGGAAATTAGCTTCCATGACATAAACGCTCTTTGGGCATTGAACAATTCATTAAAAATTGGCTGAGCATTTTGAGAGTGGTAATCTTTCTCTTTAATTTGCCATCTATTTACCTTTGCGGAAATATGTTTTAATATTAATTCTTAGTCTAACACAAATATTTATTTATTTAATGTCCATTTGCGCATAAGGTTATTTTTTTAGAATTTACCACTGAAATGACTGGCTCGGTTATCGAGCCAGTCATTCCAGTGGCAAATTGTCAAAAATAGTCTCAAGACTAAAAAATAGTTTTCTCTTGGCATGCAAATGAACATTCCTCAAGAACACTACAGAGGCCGGTTTTGGCCGGCTTCGTCATGAGACAGTAACAGGGTAACGATTTTACTTTAAACCTTGTGCACTATAGTTAGTGATTCACGACTTAATTACATGCACAACTCCTTTTTCAGATTCGTCTGGATGCAATGAAGCTATACCTGAAAGGGCTACCTATCAGCAAGCCTGGGGATAAAGGCCAGAATTATGCCGATGGGTCTCAATTATGCATCTGCAAGGACACTGGCCGTTTGTTCCTTGATCTCCCGGATGGAGACTGTCGGGCTACAAAGGCAATTTGTAGCTAGTTTCTTGTTGAGGAGATTTCGCTACACAAAATCCACAGCTGCGTGTACTCATATGGCCATATGCTGCGACATTGAACGCGGTTATGAATCGAATGTTTCACCGATATGCCTGTAATTAGTTCACTACTTATACTAATGATAAGAGCTGTTACAGCAGAGCTATCTGCCTGACTCAACTGAGATGGCTACGTTAAAGCACTTTCAGTTTCAAGAATTCTAGATGGTGCTTTGCTATTTGATTAACATAAGGCAATGCTGTTTATAGTATTGAAGAACAGATGAGATGGACCAATTTACAAATCTTGTTTTTGCGTTTACGTTGAAGCAGAAAGGAGGGATCCATTTCTAGCTATGCCGCGCACATTTCTAACTACACCGCGCACATTTCTAGCTATGCCGCGCACATTTCTAGCTAAGCCCCGCCCACTTTGGGATCGATTTATGTACTTTGAACCCGGAATTCCCGGAATCCCAATTTCACGCTAACCATACATAGATACATATACGCTGTTGAATAGTTTGCAACTAATTTGGTGTGTGCTGTTACTATCTATCGCAGCAACCGCACCCAGTCAAATTAGTTACAAAATATTCAACAGAATGCATATTAAATAGAACATCCATCATACCTACATCAGTCAGCATACAGACATACAATTCCATGTTGGGAGCTAGATTCATCATTCATTATGCATTTTGATTGTGTCGTTAGCCTGCATGTGACGTAATTGATTATGATGCCATATATTTGAGTGCCAGGTTGGATCTCCCCAGTACACATGCTGCATAAATGTGCATAAAGTGGACCAGCCACATTTCGCTGCTGATTTATGGGTGGTGTATTTATTATATATGTTACCAATAATGCCTTAATATTGGTGTGTTACTATATCAAAGCTAGCCCGAGGTAGATAAAGAGGAAATAAGAGTAGGACCTACAATACTCGGAGATTGCAAACCCCATACCTTCGGATTTTCCCGGACTTTTAAAAATGTATTTTCAGATATATTTAGATCATATCCAATTATATGGATCCCTAATATATAAGGTTACAACCGTACATGTCTTAAAACGCCAGTCAAATTAGGCCAGTAGTTTCCGAAGATCCAGAATTCAGTCAAAATCTGGAAATCGTCTTTCACGTTACGATCCGCTGTCGTGTTAACATTTGAGCCACGTCGGACCAGTGGTTTTTGAGACGCAACACACATACATGCATGCATACATATGTACGTAGATACGTACGGTCGTCCAAACGAACGACCAGATGGACAGAGAGATGGACGGACGGAGGACTGGCAGAGAGAGAGAGAGAGAGAGAGACACAGAGAGAGAGACGCACGCACGCACGCACGCACGCACGCACGCACGCACGCACGCACGCACGCACGCACGCACGCACGCACGCACGCACGCACGCACGCACGCACGCACGCACGCACGCACGCACGCACGCACGCACGCACGCACGCACGCACGCACGCACGCACGCACGCACGCACACCTTGACGGGGCCCTGGTAATAACTTGCTTCCTATCTCTTGCTAGGATATGACTGGGTGCAGAAACATTGAATCATGATACATTATGAATCATACATTCATCTTTATGGGAAGCATTTCTGCACATTTTCCAATATATTCTAATTGTAAATAGCCGATTACGTGATTGATTGATCTTGCGTGTGTACATTTGTGCATGCATACCTGTGTGCATTTGTGCGTGTGTGCTATAAATGTATGACAGATTTCTTGATGGGTAATGTTGAAGCATGTGTGTTAAAGGTTGCTACTGTTGAACATTATAATGATATTATTCTATGTATTCGTCATATCTATGTCTGGCCCAGCAGCAGCGGCAGCAGCAACAGCAGTAGCAGCAACAGCAACAGCAACAACAGCAGCAGCAACAACCAGCAGCAAAAACAACAACAACAACAACAACAATAACGGCATTAGGAGGAGGAGCAGAAGTGGTAGCAGCCGCAGAAGCAGTAACAGAAGCAGTAGCAGCAGCAGCAGCAGCAGCAGCAACAACAACAACAACAGCATTAGTAGGAGGAGCAGCAGCGGTAGCAGCCGCAGAAGCAGTAGCAGCAGCAGAAGCAGCAGCAGCATCAGCAATGACATTAGAAGCAGCAGCGGTAGTAGTAGTAGTAGCAGTAGTAGTAGTAGTAGTAGTAGTAGTAGTAGTAGTAGTAGTAGTAGTAGTAGTGGTAGTAGTAATGCATACGTCAGTTAGTATATTTTAAAAGTGTAAAGTACTCTCCATTGATTTGATCCATTGAGCCAAACTTAGAGTCATAGCTAAGAATAAACAAGGTATTTCTTTCAGGGATTGGCTTCCATCTCTTGATGAAATGATTATGTTCTTAGAACCCATCCTTTGAGGAAACACTAACAAGTGTGGCGAATAGTAAATATGTTACAGAAAGTATATTCATGTACAAATACAACGTGTGTTCAGACTGAACAATGCATGATTCACATATATTTTAATAAACAGATTTGCTATCTTTAAGATTTGTCTTACCTATCATAAATAGGTTACACAGTAATTGCACTCGCCCCATAAGGGGAAGAGGGCATTGTGTTCGAGTCTATGCGTTCGTCTGTCTGTCCTAACACTGAAAAAACCACACTGGTACAGGAATTTGATTATAAATTTTGTTACCTAACTTTGTCCTATCGAGACCAAGTCTGTCTGTCCGTCAGTCCATCCGTACATCCATCTGTCCATCCGTACGTCTGTCTTGCTGTCTATCTGTCAGTCCATGCATCTAGCCACCCGTCTATCTGTCTATCAGTCTATCCGTTTAGGCGTCCATCCACCTGTTTGTCCGTCCATCTGTCCGTCTGGCCGTTCATATGTACATCCACGTGTACGTCCGCCTCTCTGCCTGCCTGCCTGCCTGCCTGTATGGCTGGCTGGCTGGCTGGTTGGCTGGCTGGCTGCTTGCCTGCCTGCCTGCCTGCCTGCCTGCCTCACTGATTATTTGAGGCATATCTCCGGAACCTTATGATCTAGAATCACCACATTTGACACACACATTCATATTATAAGTGGCTAGAAACATCTTTACTTTGTGGTCAGCAAGTCAAGAATCGAGCTCAGGTGTCACTTAGGGAATACCGGAATACAGATTTTCGTCAACAATTCTGCATTGCCTTAAAGTGGAATCATCAAATGTGTAACATCCATTCATATCCGGGTTGTCTAGTAGGGAAATTTAGTATCAGATCAAAAGTTCGAATATCTAGGTCAGGGGGTTACTAAGTGCATCCTGAAATACACTCTTTTGGCCATAAATCGGGAACGCATATAGGTGAAATCACCAAATTTGGTACACCCCTCCATAGTGCAGCTGGCTAGAAGATCTATGAATTTCAGGACAAAGCGCCAAGTATCCATATTACGGGGTCACGAAGTGCATACCAGAATACACATTTTGGCCATACCTATTGCAAAAAGGTAGAATCACAAGATTTAGCACACGCCTTCATATTACGACATCTTATGAGTGTTTTGGGTTTGAGGGCAGCTGAACAACTATCTTGGTCACGGGGTTCACTAAGTGCATTGTCAGGACAGCGCGCAGGCATGGTAAGCATCTCCCTTGAGTCCATTCTAGTTGAAACTAATTTGAGTTGGGCCCGTTTTTGTAATATTCGCAATCAAATTAGTTTTAACATATTCAACGGAATTTTCCTTCCGTCATTAAGAATTTGTTGTTTCTGTAGGTATTAAAGGGTTAATATTAGGACACAGATAAGCAGGTGTTGAATGGAGTCGGTGATTGGATTATCAATGCTACATATGTTACAATGGGGGTGGGGTGGGGTGGGGTGGAGATCCATTTCTAGCAATGCCCCGCCCATATCTAGCTAAGCGCCGCCCACGTTTTGCGCGCGTTGTGATCGATTTATATACCTTGATTTCTCAGAATCCCAATTTAAATGTAACTATAGAGGTAATAGGTTGTATATTTTGAAACTAATTTTACTGGGTGCTGTTGTTTCTGTTCTATGAGTATTAAATGGTTAGTAGTAGGACACAGTTAACATTCACACCCAGTCAAATTAATTTCAAAATTTTAAACAAAATGTTTGTTAAATATTAAATCCATCAGAGACATACAACTCGTACACTTGACGGCTATATGACTGAGTATTTCTCTCAATTATGATTGTGAGGTCATCCTTCATGTGACGTAACTGGCCATGACATTATATATCTCTTTGCTCCCACTCTTTAAAGATCCTGCACACTCACCGGCAATGATCAGACATTCCTGGCAGTCATCAAAGAAACTGTTCAACTTCTTCACCCAGGACAGGGGCCAGTTATTACATTTAATCAACCAGTCTATGATGTTGCAAAAGAAGTGCAACTGAACTGATCGGTTTATTGAAAATCACTTTATTGTTATATTGGGAGGATTACATATCGAGACGGCAGCTTCCAAAGCATGAGGTAACTGGATGGATAACTGTGTGTGGACAGATGCCCTTGTTCGTGCGGGTGTTACCACAACGGCACTGCAGAATCCTACATGAAAGCAAATCATAACCAGTACGAGACATGCTAACCAAATTACGGCTACGCCTATTTATAAATGGAGCTTTCCATTTTTAGCCATGCCCAGCCCATCTCTAGCTAATCTCCACCCACACCACGCTCGCGTTGGGATCGATCGATCTCTGAATTCCCTGACAATAAACTTCCAGAAAACTATACAGGTAAGCTATTGAATATTTAGAAACTAATTTGACGGGGCGCATCCAGTCAAATTAGTTTCAAAATATTGTTTATTAAATAGTAAAGACATACAAATCGTACAACAACGCATAGTCCGTCTTCAATTATGGATTCGTGACCTACTTATCAACGTCATTCTCGACGTCATTATGACGTCATTGATTATGATGTTATTCTACACGGCACGTAGTTAATTATGCCGTCATATGATGGATGGATAGGTGAATTACAGAGTGCCTTAGGTATCAGCTTCTCATCTCTGTGTTCAGTCGCTTGCCACCAACCCGGAACTTTGATCTGTATTTTGAAACACGGATACAATTCACCTTTCCAGTTTATCCATCCATCACATGACGTCATAATCAACCAACGACGTGTAGGCTGATGTCATAATCATTCTGATAATTGACTTCCAGCAGCAGCCCCCAGTCAGAATAGTTTCAAGATATTTAACAGCTTACATGAATAGTTTTCTGGAAATTGATAGTCAAGGAGTTCAGAGATCGATCGATCCCACAATGGGAAAGGTGTGGGTGGAGCTTAGCTAGAGATGGGCGGGGCATCGCTAAAACTAGATAGGCCCATTACTGGCCTGGTTTTATGGCATAGACCACACACATTACTCTCGTTACTAATCTGTACACATTTGAGATAAGAAGGAATTGGAGCAAAAGCATCCATATATCACAAGAGAGTCCAAGGCTGAAAAATTCACATTTAAGACAACTGCTCGTTTGTTTTCTGCTATTGCTCATGAGCAAAATAATGCTTATGTAAAAGGCGATGGGGTATTCAGTCGGATTAAGATTAAGAATCCTGATGCTCTCTGAAGATCGATGTTGTCCTGACTTGAGGTCGCCAGAGTAATTGGTGAATTCGGGAAATCCTATATGTATGATGGACCATATGACACAGGACATCACGAGCAGCAATCTGCAGTCTAGTCCCATCTATATAATAACTGAGGAAACCTTTTCGAGGAGTAAAATATTAAACCACCTATTACGAATGAACTTATCGAGCCATGTGTTTTTAAAACATTAGAAGGAATCAAAAGTGCCGGTTAGAAAGAGTATGATCTGTATGATTTAGACATAATTTATTTTGTTCAATGGGTGCAAAGTAAGCCATACGTCTTATACACGTGTCTCCCATACATACAAATGCTATACAATAATTACATCAAGATGGGGTAGTTAAATAGAAGTAACCTATTGTAGCGAGTTTTGGTGGTGGTTCAGAGTTGGAGTCTGGGGTCGATTTAATTGAGAAAAACCGGGTGGTGGTCGCATAGCCGTTATATGAGAAGGATTCTTTGGTTCTACATTCTCTGAATGCAGATTCAAAGACTGCTTCTCACGCGTAAAAGCTGTTTGAAGGCGCGGTACAGGGCGATCCTGTAAATGAAAACAAAAATTCGTATTCAAGCCCGGAGTTGGCTTCGGAACGGTATTTTCCGCGTGACTATCATACAGTTGGTTAATTAACTCATCCACACGTTCCCTCATCTTGTATAACTCACTCACGCTCACTACAGGAGACTGGGGAGAGGAACCACCAGGAGGTTCTGGATAACCAGAAGACTCACAGTGGTTCGACACCGCAGTGTCCATAAAAGAGAGGGTCGGCTGCTGTCCTGAAGCAACCTGAGAAAGAGTGTCAACCAAAGGGGTAGACATATTTCCACAAGGAACAGAAACATCACTTGCAGGAACAGAGAAATCACTGGAAGGAAAAGTAGCTCCACTAGTGTGACTATCCTGGAAACCTTCCAAAGAACTAATATTTGAATTTCCATCTTCTTCATTAGTACTCCAGCCGTCATTGCTGCAATCAGTGTCATACCCATCTTCAAAGTGATCCTTAGCGTATCTAGTGACTCCATCTTGAAGGGTCACATGTGATTCTGAGATGCTGTGTTGAGGTCGCATCTCAATTCCTAATGGGGGGTACTAGGATGCGCAAATGCATCATCACTAAGGTGCTCTAATGCACTGGGGACAGTGTTTGTTAGCGAATATTCCGCCATTTTGGATCTAGTCTACAATGTCTATTTTAGAATGCCTATGTGTGATAACTTATGTGGCCTAAGACAGGATCCTGCCTATTAACAAATGCCAATTCGAGACTGTATGGAATACAAGATTCTATCTTAAAGCCAGATAATTAATCATTAAGTG
The DNA here is from genome assembly GCA_034401795.1 of Chaetoderma sp. LZ-2023a. Lineage (NCBI taxonomy): Eukaryota > Metazoa > Mollusca > Caudofoveata > Chaetodermatida > Chaetodermatidae > Chaetoderma > Chaetoderma sp. LZ-2023a. The sequence goes on along the minus strand of CM067366.1, from coordinate 61,328,668 downwards.
ATTTTACCTTGGATTACCACAGTTGTATTATGGATCCTAGGAATCCAAACAGTGTAGAAAAACTACTATTTAACGAGTTGCTAACTCGTTAATGATCTGAACTAAGGTACGATCAGTGATGGTAACACTGTAATATTAAGAACAGGCCATGAATTGCTTCAGGAAATTAAAGCCAAAGTGAAGTGGCAATTCACAGTAGTGGGGGCTTAATAATTTCCTTTCACAAAGAATAATTAAATACAAGTTTGGATTATTCACTGACAAGGTAGAAATGCAATTAATAAAGACCTGACCCTAGCATAGCTCAGTGTTTAACACCTACGGCTTAAGGACAGGTCATAAGATTAACTCCTAATGTAAGTGTGAATGAAATTCAATAACTGCTATAATGTATGCTCTGTTGCTATGGAAGAAATGCGTTTGACAAAAGCCCTATTTTAGAACTTAATGACTTAAGATTAAAACTCATCTCTTTAAACAAGCGTACCAGAATTTAAATTAATGTTTATATTATCATTTCATTGTCTTGCGCTACGAGCATGCTTGCGTGGAGTTTGGCGCGTTATAAATTCACTTATTATTATTATTATTATTATTATACTGGTAAACAGTTGTAAGCATGAATAGTTCCCACGTATTATAACTGCTAAGACAATTATCCAATCATTTGTGTCTAATTAAACTTACAATGATTCAATTAAATGATATAAGCCATGAAACAGTTGTAATGTCAATAAGTTCCCAAGTTATTAACTGCTAAGGGAACTGACTGTTAACTGATCATTTATACTGAATTAAGGTTACAATGATTCAATTAAATGATATAAGCCGTAAAACAGTTGTAATGTCAATAGGTTCCCAAGTTCTAATACATTGCAATTAACTGCTAAGGGAACTGAGTGTTAACTGATCATTTTTACTGAATTAAGGTTACAATGATTCAATTAAATGATATAAGCCGTAAAACAGTTGTAATGTCAATAGGTTCCCAAGTTCTAATACATTGCAATTAACTGCTAAGGGAACTGAGTGTTAACTGATCATTTATACTGAATTAAGGTTACAATGATTCAATTAAATGCTATAAGCCGTGGAACAGTTGTAATGGCAATAGGTTCCCAAGTTATTAACTGCTAAGGGAACTGAATGTTAACTGATCATTTATACTGAATTAAGGTTACAAAGATTGAATTAATCATATATTATTTGATCACATATTAATTAATATAGCTTCTTAATATTTCTAGGTCAAACTGATTTATGGTCAACTTCTAGCTTTCATAACATTCCATAGGCCTGAGATTCCTGTCCTTGATAATACATGAAGACTTTAACTAGATTTATTAACCCATGACAAAATTGAACACATTTTTTAAAACGATTTAACAGCACAATGTGGTATCAACCACCTTAAGCAATGGAATTCCTACACAAAACAATGTAGTTCAACTGGGAATATATTTCTGACAATCTTGAAAAACATCCTATGTCATACTATTCATTTTATAGTTTCATTAAATATATTTTGAAAACAATTTGTCTGGCAACTTACTTCCTGGTATTCCAGTACATAAGACTACAAATACAATCTGTACAATCAAATCTAATTCAAGACAGTTTATTAACCAACACTTCCATTTCTAAAATTAAATTCAAATTTGAAAATATAATGACTTCACGTCATTACTACTAACAGCAACAATGAATCATCGGTCGAACCATTTACACAAATTACAAAACTAGACTACAAAAGATAGCTTTTTTATACATATAGTATAACACAGCAGTGCTTATACGGAAACTACGTCATTGAACAAGGGTTCACACTCCACAACTCTTCATCAATTCCATTACTGACATTCCCTTCTCTCGCTTATTCCCTTCTTTCTGTGAACTAAATATAAAATTATCATGTATATAGCATCCCATAAATTCACAATACTTGGTATAAGATCACATGTATTTGGTTCGACATCAATTCTGATTATCATAGGAAATAATTCACCATGAGTCCAGCCATATAAGATATTAATAAAATGTAATACCCTCAAATTGACTAAACCTCAAAGAAGTTGTCATCCTAAAGATAACAGCTCGCCACAGGTTATATTAAAACGAAAATTCCCAATCCCTCTTTGAATATGATTCCTGAAATTTAACATTACATAGAATAAATTTTCAAATAATGTTTCCTAGCGACAATCTGCATATTATTATAATCAAAAACATGATTCCATTTTTTCATACCGCCAAACAATTCATTCCTTCATTTGAATTAACTGGCAATTCTCTTGCTCCAAAACGAACTCATTATAACATGGGATGTCAGCTTTAACTTCAAAATGACATTATTTTTGGCATAGCATGTCAGCTTTAAACACATATTTGACTGTTCACATACACGTAAATTCAAACACTTAAAACTTAAATGATTAAATCAACACGCCTTAAAGGTGCATATTCACACCAGAATATGCACCAATTTTGCGGTGAATATGCACCATTAAAGGTTGTGGGTTTTTTTAAACATGTTGCCAAACAGTAAAAGAAATGAGTCACAAACTAAATCTACGTTACAGGCACCTAACTTTGATTATCACAAAGTTTAGAAGCGGTTGGGATTATCAATAAAATATTTTCTCATTAAATTTAATAATAAAAAAACACTATTTCATTGAAACCCCATTTCCGACTAAGTAAGAAAAAATATCGATGCCTTCCATTCTAATCCCTTCATCATGCACACTGCTTTGGTGGACAACTTAAGCCCCTTGAATAGAACTCCTTAAATTGGCATCGGCAGAGTGGTACTGCATTTAGTCAATACTACATTCCTCACAACATTTTATGTACTCAACCATTCAAAGAAATTGAGAAATTAAAAAATAATCAAATATTTCATAACACTGCATCCGGGGATTCAACTGTTAAAAAGATTGCAGCTTGTGCATTTTGACAAAAATTAAGACGTCACCATCCCCCTGAATTCCATCTATCATGCTTAACCATACACATACCTATGCTATTCAGGCACTACAGGCACGTACAACCTATTGTATCGTCTTTCATGCCAAGCATTACCGCATTCAATAAGCTAGTCAATGGGGCCGTCCTCACGTGAAACCAACCTCTCCCGAGAAGAGAAATTCCACGCTCTAACGACCAAACCTGAGCAATCACATAGCTTCTCTCAATATTTTAAGCCAATGGAGTGTATTATATACTTTAGATTGGTGAAATTCAGCTCACTATATATTTACTGTGGAACTCGATACATTTTTACAAAAAACCCGAGTGAATTAAAGCGTATTCGCTAAACACTGTCACATAGATTTATATACAACTTGAAAATAGGTTACTGAGCCAGTCATTCTGGTGGTGAATATTAAAAAAAATACGCTTCTCTCGGCCTTTCGAATAGCCATGTCTGAAAGACCACTGCCAGTTGTGTTTTGGACAGTTTGACCATTAAAGCGGTAAGTTGAAACAAGAGGGCTTAAGTACGTAAATTCATTCCAACACGCGTGCAAGTGGGCGTGGTTTATTAGAGATGGATGCGGCATAGCTAGAAATGCATCCCTATAGTGACACGTGGTGTTCGCGTTTGTGTACACGTCAGCAACTCTCGTTTCAGCAATCCTTCTTACAGGAGATTCAATCAAGAGACGGTTAAAGAACGATTCCTATGGGTGTGGTAAATTCTACTATAAGACTGATTTGTCACTTTTTTGCGAACAGATTTGACAAAATTGACATTTGGAACATGTTCCTTAAAGGATAACTAACCTCATCTCTTGATAGCTATTCCGGTGATCTAATATGCCGCTCATAAACTATGCATATAATTATAAACTTTTTATCATGCCGCTAAAGTAAGATATTCAGGTTTTAGTAGGTAACGGTTGGAACATTTCTGTACCCTATGACAGCTGCCATGATTTACATTTTGACCAATCAGAAAAAACTAGCGCGACCGCCTCGGTATATACACCCGGTCATAGAGGTGCCAGCTATAGTTTGGCAATTTCGTATAAAAGCAATCATACATGCAAGTTGTTGAATGTTTTGAAACTAATTTGACTGGAAGTTGTTGCTGCCATAGGCAGCAACAACTTCCAGTCAGATTAATTTCAAAATATTCAACGGAATATGCATTACATAATAAGGAATGTGATGCATTGCCACTTGCATCACATCACACACTATTGTTTGAGGAGGCAAAATGGTGGCGATTACTGTTCAGCATTTACGCGATATTACAAAGCAGATAATTGTGATACAGATAAGGGAAAGTGATAGGATATGAATGATATGGAATCTATACACCATAATCTATCGGTACAATGCAATATCTGAGATGAGAGTAGCATCCCTTTAACCAACTCTTTCAGATACATTTTACGAATGCCTCCAGACAGCGCATCAATGTCATGGGAGCGATAATCACTGATTTAATTCAAGCACAATACAACACCATCAACTGGGAGAGAGGGCGAGGTATGTTTTAAAGATAATGGCAAATGGCCATCACAGATCTCCTGAAAGGACAGCTCCGATCTGCCACTCAAATATATGACGCTATAACCAATTACGCCACATGTATGCTGACGTCAAGATCACACTACAGAATGAATGACATATTTAGCTACGCGATGAACATTGTAAAGTTCGTCAGTTGTGTACGAATTGTATGTCTTTGATGGATTTACTATTTAAGAAACATTTTGTTGAATATAATATTAGGCAGCAACCGTACTCAGTCAAATTAGGTTCTAAATATGCAACAGCGTACAGGAATGGTTACCTTGAAATTGGGATTCTTGTCTTGTGGCTAGAAATGGGAGGAGCTTAGCTAGAATTGGGAGGAGCTTAGCTAGAAATGGACGTGGCATTGTTCGCAATGAATCCTTCTATTGTTTTATTTTCATCAACCCTGCCCGAGAATGTCTGATGAGCAGAAACCCTGAATTCACCCGAATTTCAAATGACTATTCGCGTAAGCTGTGGAATATTTTGAAACTAATTGGACAGGAACTCTTTGCTGCCATAGTCAGAACCAGCTTCCAGACAAATTGTTTTCAGAATTTTCAGAATATTTGTTAAATTGTAAATCAGGTTTCTAATTCTGATTCAACTTTAATCTAACGCCCGTGTGTTTCCCTCTGCTTCAAACTGAGTAGGCCTATATCATGCATTACTCATTCATGTATGCTGCAGCTAATCATCATGCCCAACAAAACTTATTCTTACAATAAAATAACTCTTTATTATATAAACTAGAACACATGTCGAATAATAAAAATACATAAGTACATGCTCGCTTTTACATGTTGTCTTGCCCTCGCTGGGCTTTCAGGGATTGAATCAGATATATTTTTACGGATTGAATCAGAGGCAGGGCAGAGATACTCCTACATCGGACTAGTCTGAGAGGTGCCGTAGGTGCCTCACGCGTTCATCATTGCTGAACGAGGGTCCTCCCCACCGACGCTTCGCCTATTTTTAGCATACTAGTGCCATGGGCTGACATTTAGTACGTTAGTCTACACCCTCAGACGCTACATCACTAAACGATGAAATAAGACCATTTCTAATATAGTCAGCTTCAATATATCCTAAATCATTATTATTTGCAAACCGGTGCACGCTTGTAACATGATATCCTGCATCAGAAGATAAATTTCACCATTTGATTCTAAAAGTGTAGTTTAAAAGGGTTTTTTAGATGTTAAAGGTTAAAACTTCATTTCAAGTGGCACGGATTTGATAGGCACAATTATCTTGTTTGTTATTTGATACTAGAGGCTAAACCTATATTACACCATGATAGATTGATGAGGTTAAGAAAGGAACCTTGGAGTTACAGTTAAGAACAGAATCGTGTCACTGATGGTTTGAATTCAAGAAAGAGCCAGATAGATATAACCATATCTAAAGTAGAATCGAAAAATAAATGCAGGAAACGGGTCGCAAGGGTGCCATCTCGCATGCTACTCCGACGCACTTAACAAGATAAAGTACAACGTGTCAGTGGCCGTAAACTACATTTATTATCTATGGAGGCATGCATGGAACAAGAAAGACCCAGCACAGAAATGGAGGAGCTATAAACTGACATTGGAGAATACGAATCAGTGCTTCCTCTGCCAGATATGATGATGGCCAGCAGTTATTGCAGATGCTCTTAATTTCTTTTTATATCTCCCAGGATAAACATGACTCGATAGTTCTAGTTCACCACGTGATGCGCATGCAAAGGATCGCAGGTAGTAGAGAGACAGAACATCAAAATGAAGTGAATACAAAGACATATGTCTATTCAAGTCGCATGAACGATTGAACTGTTCAGCGTTCTGGATATCCAAACCCAAACTAATATTATCTATCCATGGGCGACAAGGAACCCACATATGAAAACATAATTGGTGTTGTAGACTCCTTGAAAAACCATTTACCTACATTCAGCGAGCAGTGCCTGAACCACAATACCATTTCCGAGCTCCCCTACGTAACTATTGCTTTGCAACAAAAGGAGCAAATTCGGCTATCCTCTAGCCTCATACAAGATGTGAAGAAACTTGCGTATTCTATGAGAAGGCAATGAATAACAGGAAGAGTATCTGCAAATTAGCACAGCACCCACGCAGGTGCATCGCATACTTCATCTTGGACACTCCTGCTGGCCACATACACCCATGCCCAGTAACATAGATTGCCTATGCATATTGATCTTGCAAGATTTTGTTTAAGCCAGTGGATGCGCTGAAAAGTAAAACTGGGAATAATGTCTTTGACAGTGTTTTATCCACGGTGAGGCAAAGCATCATGAATGGATTCAAATCCCACCGGCATTTACATCACAAACTGAGGAGTGATTCTACAACATTAATAAAGCGGCATGCTGAAAATCATCCGCAAACTTTACGATTAGCATTGACAGTTCATCATGACACACGAAAAATAAAACTGATGTGTTTCATACACACGGGCTCTGTTGTTAGAAACTGCATTTACCAATACTGTCATGCACATACGGTGGTTTGTAGGACCAGCATTCCTGAAAAGACATTTATATGCTCACTGCAAATAATTCATATTCTGCAGAGGACGTGGCTGGCGGGAATGCAAGAATGCATCTTTCCATATTTTGCAATGCCACGCTCATCTCTAACTAAGCTCCAACTATATTTCGCTCGTATTGGGGTCGATCGATCTCTGAACTCCCTGACTAGCAATTTCCAGAAACCTATACAGGTAAGCTATTGAATATTTTGGAACTAATTTGAATGGGCAGCAACAGCGTCCAGTCAAATTAGTTTTAAAATGTTCAACATCATATTTATTAAATAATAGAAACATACAATTCGTACAACGTGTCGGACTATTAAGAGTTAAAGACGGGCCAAATAGAATCATTTATGACGTAATGATTATGACGTTTTCCTACAGGTCGCTTAGCTGATTATGGCGTCATATGACGTCAGATGATAAATGGATACTTTGGAAAGTTGGAAAGGAAGGTATCAGAAATGCGATTTTCATGGAGATCACATATAGCAATCTCTGCACAGAGTTGCGGAAGGTAATCTCTCAGTGTCTCCATATCACGTACCTATGATACAATATTCCATGCCAAAATAACACCTAACTGAGAGAACAGAGATTTCAGCATCAGAAAATCTGACGCCTGTTGGAACGTCTCCTATGACAGGCCTAAAATGGGTTGTTGCTTCCATTGCTACCAGCACGAAAGGGAGGGGATGTGAGAAAGATTCAAGATTGGGCACGCTCCCATTTCCGGTTGCCTACAGACGCGTCAGTAGTTGACGTTGGTGCGTTACCTCTACTCCAAGAGGTGACACATGAGGGGTCGGCATTGTTGAATGTGACTGCGTATGCAAAGGAAATCAAGAGCTTGTCAGTTGGCGATGAATACGCTATTGTTGTATTATTCTACACCACCCTACATAGAGAACATTAGTGTAGATGATGCCTTGATCGATGTTAAAGCCAATGGTTCTGTGGCATCTGCCACAGCACGTCATATCTTGAGGACTTTCGCCGTACTCACATCTAATCATATACTATGGTCATTGATGAGTTTTCCAAAGACAATACACATCTGAACGACATTTCCTTTGAGGTAACTGAGGAAATCGCAGCCGTCTGCTCTCAAGTGACCAAATATATAAAGACATGCTCAGTAAAATAAACTAAAACCAAACTCCCTCACGCCTTAGCCACTGTCAAAATAGTAAAGACGTATCATTGGTTGGGAAGGACAGCCGTCAAATGATAACATGTTCAAGTTGCTGACGAACTGTCTACACTGAGGGGAGATGATCCTGTTCTTTGGCTCAAGACACATATTCAAAACCAGCAAAAGTGACTTCCATTTATATCAATCGGTGCAGATCATGCATGCGAACATTTGAACAAGGAAGGTCCACGAATGACTGATAGACATTTCAAATAACGCCCGAGATATACAACGATCGTCTTGATCACACCAGAACTGTCGCACACACGCCCAGTCAAGTGCCAGTTTGAGATCGAAGCAAGCAGCATGCCATTGGTCCCAGTGTAGTCAATAGTATGGTGCAATCAACAAAATCAAGGCAGCCATATTGAAATCCATTTGTCACTGAAAGTGACAAACTTCATAATGAGATCACCCATACCTGCACCCCTAATGGATTTTTCCAGTTTTATCTATGCCCCGCCCATCACTAGCTAAGCTCCACCCACACCTCGGTCGTGTTGGGACTGATCGATCTCTGAACTCCCTGACTATCAATTTCCAGAAAACTATACATGTAAGGTATTAAATATTTTGAGACTATCTTTACTGGGCTTGCTAAATCCGATAAATTGAGTCCTTGATCCCAGATTACATATATTGCCTCCCGATGTATAGCCCAATAAGCCTTATACAACACGGTATGGAGGGATAGAGTGTACTAATAGCCACTGCTTAAGAAAATTCGAGATGGTCAGCATAAAACCTTCAGATCAAATGCTACCATTGGTTTTCTGATTCAGAACATATATTACCATGAATGTATAGCTTTATAAATCTCCTAAGAACCTTAACGAAAATACACATCGAACATGACTTAAAAATTAGATAGCCATTCTATTTATTAAGAAGATTTCTGTGAGAAATTATGTCGAATAGACAAACATACACGCATAGAAGTAAGCTTTATACTTGAATAACTTATTTCACTTTGCCCAATATAATCATACAGAACACCCAATCAATATAATAATATACTATTAAGAGTTAAAGACGGGTCAAATAGAATCCCTTATGACGGGATGATTATGACGTCATCCTACACCCCGCTTAGTTGATTATGACGTCATATGACAACATGCTGTTGAATATTTTGTAACTAATGTGACTATGGCAGCAGTAGCGCCCAGTCAAATTACTTCCAAACTATTCAATAGCTTACCTGTATAGTTTTATGGAAATTGATAGTCAGAGAGTTCAGAGATAAATCGATCTCACATGAGCGAGGTATGGGTGCTGAGCCTAGCTAGAGATGGGCGGGGGACAGCTAAAAGCTCCATATATATATATATATATATATATATATATATATATATATATATATATATATATATATATATATATATATATATATATATATATATATATGTGTGTGTGTGTGTGGTCTGCCCACCGATGGTCTTTAAGCGAGGTCTGCCTAATGAAAGATTCCAGATTATAAATATATAATTACTCATCCAATTTGACTGGTTTTCAACCAGGAAGGATAGTCTCATATTCTATGATACCCTTATCAGTTATCAGAATAATATGTGTTGCTCGGGAAGGGCGAATTCGATAAATTGAAAACCCATTCGAAATGATATATATATATAATCTGTAAATTGTGATGTATACAGATTAAATACAAAGCAACATGGTCATCTATATATACTTATGCTACGTAAGTGCATACGCAAATGCTTATTACTACGTGAGCGTATGTCTGCGTGCGTGCGTGCGTGTGTGTACATGAATGTGCGTTCATTGCTGTGTGCGTGTGCAGTTTTGATTGTTTGATCTAAGTCGCTAAGATGCAAATATATCGTTCAAGATCAGTTGACATTTAGGCAGTGATGATGATGATGATGATGATGATGATGATGATGATGGTGATGACGATGATGACTGACAGTGACCTACAGCTGATGAAGTGAACACTTTTTTCCAGCTGCAATCAATATTTCTTTAACCTTCTCTGTGTCGTGGTCGCTGTGAGCGTCCCGCGCTACTTTACGTTCTTTCTCGTGTTTAGTGGTCTTAGATTATGTTCTTTGGAGTCTGATCGCAAACCACTAAGCAGGTTGACGTTGTGGCGTCCTTTGAATCATGGTTTGCGAACTGACCACTGCATACAGCACATAGACTGATCATGTTTAATTCCATCAACAAGACAAACTTACATTAAGCATAATATTACCTGCCTATATAATATTAAGAAGAGAAAACACCTAATACAGTGGACATATTATATCTTGGCTATAGATGCAGGAGCCTCGGGTTATGATTAAGATATATAGCTAATGTCTACAACCTAATTATCGAAAATTATTTTGAAAATATGGCGGGAGCCTAGACTATAATCCGTGCGGATACGGACGTACAATTGCACGTTGACACATTACAATTCTGAATGGAAATGGACAGATGTGCACATGATGTACATCTTTACAGACATCGCAGATAATAGCCTAACTGCAGGAACTGTAATCTCAAACGAGTGCCGCCTATGCACCTTGCTGGTTAGTTAATTTATACATAACTCAACAACGCATGGATAGATCAAGCAAAATACATAATACATTGTATACTGAAGAGCTTTCAATATACAGTATTGCTTAACTGTCTAACTGCTGAACGTCAACAAATAACCATTTCAATTGGTATTAACTCTGAATATGCTGAAGATTTTGAAAACAATTTCACTGAAGGTTGTTGGTGACTTAGCCATCAACATCTTTCAGTCAAATTGTTTTCGAAATATTTAGCATATCCAGTGTTACACCCCACGGGAAACGTAGTCTTAGCTGCAGAAATTCCGCAGGCAAGCGGTTAATTTATTACATACATACATTTATAGTTAGCTTCCATCCATCACAAAGTATAACCGACTTGAACATTACTGACAGTGAACGTTGGCCTTCATAAGTAATAATATGGCAAAGAACCAGGCTCGTGTAGGTATCTTCTAAGGACATTGCGCAGCATAAATTGATGCATCTGGACCCATTGTATGCACAGATCTGTTAAAAGCGCAGTCAAATGGAGGATTCCAGTTTATCCATCGATGACGTCATAATCAAGCACTTGACGTGCAGGACGACGTCAAAATCAATTACGTCACGAATGACGCAGTTATGTTCGTCACTAACGCTTAATTTGTGATGGACTAAGCGTTGTTGTACGAATTGTATGTCTTTACTATTTAACAAACATGCTGTTGAATATTTTGAAACTAATTTGACTGGACGCTGTTGCTGCCATAGGCAAAGACACCACCCATTCAAATTAGCTTCAAAATATTCAACAGCTTACCTGTATAGTTTTCTGGTAATTTATTATCAAGGAGTTCATAGAGCGATCGATCCGAACACGGGCGAAGTGTGGGTGGAGCTTAGCCAAAGATGGGCGTGGCGTAGCTAAAGTTGGATTCCTCCATTATCCTCCATAATAATGTAATTCAAATGCCATATCTTTTAACCCATTGCACATAAAATGGCAAACATCAATAATCGGTTAGCATTTAATAATTATTCGTCTGAATATTTTAAGCCAATTTGACTGGGAAGCGTTGCTGCTTACGTGGCAGCGACATTTTCCTGTAAAATGAGTTTCAAAGTATGCAACAGCTTACCTGCATATAGCTACGATAAACTTGAGATTCTAGCAGTTCAGTGTTCAAAGGGTTAAAGGACAAATCGTAATGGTCCCCTTCACATACACATGCGCTTCATAATGCACCGATTGCCTGTAGGCTCCATAATCTTAACCAAAGAGTAAATTCTACCACATTTAAAGGACTTACTGTCAACAGTTTTCAAGAATTTTACCGATGAAACGATTTGTGGTGCTAAATTTAAAATTGGCCCAAGGGCCTTTAAGCTCAGCTGCTTAATGCTTAGCAGCGTGGGCGTTGAGAACATTTAATTTAGATATACTGATGCCATGTGGACAATTACTGTCATGTATTCTGCAGAAATACAAAAATAATAAAACGACAAAAAATAATGAAATGTCCAAAAACGTTCTTAAACTTTTGAAAAGGAACAAAATGTGACCAACAACCAACAATATCTCAAATTATCAAAAATGGTCAGAAACGATCAGAACTAAACGAAATGATCAATAATCAAGCAAAACTGGGCAAAACCCAAAATGGCTAAAAACAACTATATAAAACACTATCTAAGAATGGTTAATTGAGGGTTGTAGGCTACGAGTAAAGTTATAATGGAGGTTTATAATTCAGCAGTAAATTGTTCAACTGAGACTTGCAATTCAGGATTGATAGGGTTAATTGGAATTATCCGGCTGTAAAAGGGGCAAAACTAACAATTCAGCAGTAAAAGGGTTAATAGACTCTGGCCATTCTGCTACAAAAGGGTTAATGTAGACTTGCATTTCTGCAGTACAGGGGAAAATTGAGACCTGGAAATTCAACAGTAAAATCTTTAATGGAGACCGTGTATTCTGTAGTAAAACGGGTTAATAGCGGCTTGGCATTTGACAGCGGCATGGCTAATAGACTTGCCATTCGACAGTAAAATGGTGAATGGAGACTTGCAATTCGGGAAAGACAATTGGGGCTTGCAATTCAGCAGTAAAAGGATCAATTGATACATGCAATTCGGCATTACAAGGATCAATTGTTACTTGCAACTCGGCAAGAAAAGGGTAAATTGTTACTTGCAACTCAGCAGCAATGGGGTTACGGGAGACTTGCATTTCGGCAGTAAATGGGTTAAGAGAAACTTGCCATTCTGCAGCAAAGGGATTAATAGAGTTGCGATTCAGTCTTAAAAAGGTTAATTGGAACTAGTCATTCAGCAATATAAGGGACACTGATGCATAATGAATGAATTCCTAACACTAATGCATAATGAATGCCGTATCTAGCCCCATCATGAACAGTGCACAGTCCGTCAAGTGTACGTACTGTATGTCTTTACTATTTAATCAACATTCTGTTGAATATTTTGAAACCAATTTGACTGGGAACTGTTGCTACCACAGACAGCGATAGTACCCGGTTCAATTAGTTACACAATATTCCGCAGCTTATCGTAGATTGGGATTCTGGGAATTCAGGATTCAAGGTAAATAAATTGATTCGAAGACGCGGGAAAAAGTGGGTGGAACTATCTCCATATTTGTTCAGATTCTAGTCCACTATATTGTTCAAATGACTTCTCAATAATTTTTTATCTTACATTTGGTTCAAGATCACGGGTCTCGTATTACATATACACTAGCTCATCTAGACCATAGATATGAATGAGCATATTATGATAGAAGACACTCTATCTATATCTTGCCTGAACTGTAAGAGTTGATGTATGAGCGACCATATGAACAAGAGCCAGTAAGCAGTGGCTTTGCTCAAACTTGGCACATCATTATACTCAGTTAGGTTAAAGAGAGTTTGGTGACATTGGACCCTGTTTCTACGCGTTTGACTGTGTGATGTGTCCTGTTCATGTTGTTCGCTGGCGGCATGGGTGTTTGAAGTTCATGTTTGTGGCAAAGTGGCAGCGAGCGCTGATGAACGCCGCCAGCACATCTTCACTGCCTTTAAATTGGCCCATTGCGCATGATCACGTGTAATTACTGAGTAAGGCGTCTTCCTCTGCGCTAATGAGTTAAATAGAACGTAGAACAAACAAATAGTTACCATCTGGCTGGAATCATGATGGGTTAACACAGTTTTTCCGTAGAACGACTCAATCTAGGAAGTGTCTTCCTTGGCTTTTCCAGCAGTGGATCATGGTTATGCGCTAACAATACAATACTGGGAGTGACTGCGACGTCCGAGGATGTTGATATACAAATTTCTGAAGACTGATGTATGGCGTTATTCAGGATTAACTCTCTTATGAGAACACGGCCTTAGACCTTGTTAGATCGAATAGTCTCTGAAAGCGATTGTCAACTAGCAAACATTGATGATGCTGGCTTCATAAATGATTGCTTCACAAATGAGTGTTTAACTAAGCAATAAAGAAAGACAGGGGAGTTCCAGTGTGGTCGCTCACGTGGGTTATATGAGATTTTGTAACATTACACATTTGGACCGAATTTTAATTTTCGAGATTTTCCATAGGAGTATTCGATATATCCGATTGTATTCGAGGTATTTTGCGCTGGAACATAGACTTAAATTGAAATGGATTCAACAATCCAGAGAGCAGGCTACAACACGAGTTTTCGTCATTGGCCCGTGAGCGCTTAAATTCGGGCTTGAGAAGAGCTGACTCAGAAGGTCTTCTTAACCCGTCTTGTGTCAACAGCCTCTCAAAGCTCTCAAGATACCACGTATATGCCTATTAATTAACCGTTTAACGGTCAAGATTTGTCAAAATGAAGTAAGTGTTGCTCATTGAATTCAATACATTTTCAGGGCAGGAGAAGAAAACTTTTAAAGGTTTTCTATGGAATTTACAAAAAAGTGTTTCAGTTGGCCTGTAAACGAAGGCAAATTCAAATTTGGGCATAATCAGTGTCCATTTGCAGGCAAAGAGCTGACTATTTTTGAAAATTTTGACCTTCCTCAACACAACTGAAGAGACTGCTTTGGCCAGTTTTACCATTACATGGCTTAATGGACCTTTCCATTTTTAGCTATGCCCCGCCCATCTCTAGCTAAGCTCCACCCACACCTCGCTCGTGTTGGGATCGATCGATCTCTGAATACCCTGACTATCAATTTCCAAAATACTACACAGGTAAGCTGTTGAATATTTTGAAACTAATTTGACTGGGTGCTGTTGCTGCCAAAGCATGTTTATTAAATAGCAAAGAATTACAGAGACATGCCATTCATACAACGTGTCGGACCATTTGAGATTTGGTGACGTAATGATTATGACGTCATCATACACGCGCTGGGCTGATTATGACGTCATACGAGGTCAGATGATGGATGGATACTCTGGAAAGGTGAATTGAGTTGATACAAGAAGGGCTAAATTTACAACGATGAAACTGGCATCCCTTCTATGATTATTGTCACAGAGACCTGGAGCAAGTCTGTTGAGGTAAGAGTGACTGTAGCTCCATTAGATATAGCCAAATGACCTGCAAAGAGGCGACATCAAAGCGAGAGAAGCTAATAAGAATTTCCTGGGAGACTTTTGCTGTTCCAATGTATTCCAAAGCACACGCTTGTATTAAGATGCAAGGGAAGGGTGCGTGACATCTCGTACCATCACCAACTCATACCAAGTCAACTCATTTCAAAATGGATAGTCAACTCGGTCTAGTTCTTTGGACAACTCGTACCAGATTTTGAGACAACTCGTACCAAACCATGGCCAACTCGTAACACCATTTGTTCCATAACAAATTTTAGAACATGTCACGCCTTGTTCATCAATTATGGTAATACATCGCATTTAGTTGAGTTTCTTTTGATCTACTTTCTTTGTCGAAAGCTTGGATAGGCTAGAGCCAGAAGTTCTTGGTTTAGTTGGCTTCTTTGATACCAGGCCCCATTCACGCTATCTAGGCTGGTTTTTCGTTTGGTCTATCATTAGTAACTTCCCCGGATTTTCAAAGGTACCCATTTATACTCCTGGAAGGAGACAGGCAAGGAACGAAGGAGATTGACCATGTTTCCAACGACGGCGAGATAGTGCACAGCTCAAGCGCGTGCCGGGTTATCTGGTTAACCCTTTAACCCACGAATTTGCTTTAAAAAATTTAATTCTCTCATAGAAAATGTCCATTTGCAGACCAAGAGACGACTATTTTTGAAATTTTACCACTGGAATGCCTAGCGCGGTTATAGAGCCAGTCATTCCAGTGTTAAAATTTCAAAAATAGTCTTCTCTTGATCTGCAAATGGCCACTTCTCAAGACCACTGCAGAAGCCATTTTTGGCTGATTAGCTGTTGATTATTTTGATATTAATTCGCCATCGTGCTGTTGCTGTCTATGTCATATTTGCCCCTCACTCCGTCGCTGCTCCATCCTCCTGTCTGAGTCTCTCTAACCAATCCCATACGCTTTCATTCTCATATTTCCACCCTCACTCTCCATTTCTCTCCAACACATTCTCTACTCACTCCACCGATACTCTATCTCTTGGTCTCCTCCTTTCTTAACTAATTTCATGCAGGATTTGAAAAACATTATTTAAAACGGTGTAATATACTGTTCTTTGGAAAGAGAAACATACGTATAGTAACACAACATAATAATTTGTATTGACGCTAGTTTGACATGCAGCAATTTATCTATACTGAATAACAAAATTATATCACATCTAGGTCATGTATACTGGTAAAACTGACTCCCATCTCTATAGAATATTATACATGCTTAACACCTGTTTACAGTAACCAGAAAACCAAAAATAGTCTATGATACAGAAACACATATACACATTTATATTGACTCTCACAATCCTGAGGTTCTATAATCTCAATAGATGAATCTAATATGTCACTCAAGTATAATTATATGACGTCATAATGAATTACGTCACATGTAGGCTTAAATAAATCATAATCAAAATGCGCAATGAATAACGCAGCTAAGTCCATCATATACTTTTAAAAGTGCGCCATGTGTACGATTTATATGACTTTGCTACTTAATAACAATTCTGTTGAGTATTTTGAAACTAATTTGACCGGGTGCTGTTATTGCCAGTCAAATTAGTTTTAAAATATTCATCAGCTTACCTGTATAGTTTTCTGTATTGAATTGAAATTCAGAGCGTTCAGTGTTCGATCGACACCAATACGGCAAACGCGTGGGCGGTGATTAATTAGGAATAACTAGAAATGGATTCCTAAATTGTAAACCACCTATTGTGTAGACCGGAAAAAGACGCCGCCCACGGGAGGTAAACACCCATATCGCGCAAACGCAAAACAAGGGAGGTAATTCGTTCCATCTTGCGAAGTTAATTGAAGTTATTTCCCTTGTCATTTTATAGCCAACATTTGCGATTCGATTTAACACAGTCCGCTGTTTCAAGAAACCTTACCGTCGGCCGCTAAGAGAAAGAGGGAATGGACCTTTCCGGTTTTAGCTATGCCCAGCCCATCTCTAGCTAAGCTCCGCCAACACATCGCTCGTGTTGGGATCGCTCGATCTCTGAACTCACTGACCTATATAGGTAAGCTGTTGAATATTTTGAAACTAAGTTGACTGGGTGCTGTTGATGCCCAAGGCATCAACAGCGCCCAGTCAAATTAGTTTCAAAATATTCAACAGCATGTTTATTAAATAGCTAACTATTGGTAAGATTTGTGCCAAAGTGAAGTACAAGAACGTACAGTAAGATTCTACACTGACTTTTGTGGTGATTTAAAAAATTTCGAAAAATCCAGAAAATCTGAAATTGTGTTACAGCCTAGGCCCTGCAGCGGGACAAGAAGGGGTGGCGATGGTCTGCCATCTCTGCTTGTTCTTGTTAATGTTAAGAAATAGATTGTAAGCTTGCTTATGGGATATAAATAATTTCACGAGTCTGTGTTACAAATTCTTATTTTGGCCGTATATTTACTACAGGCATGATTACTCGATATTTTCAAAATATCTCAACATTGATTAAAATTTGAGAATTTTTTCTATGCTAAAATCGGAAAATCGCGGATAAATCATTGCGTTATGATGAATATGTAAACCAGCAACATAACATCTAGTTAAAGGCGCATTTTCACACCAAAATGCTTGAAAATAATATATTTTTAAAGATTTGAAATTCAATTAGAGACAAGAGTCCCTAATTCAACAAGTAAAAAAATGTATTTATACCGTATGAAATTATCGTATGTTAAGATATTATTTAATTTCATTACATTGAGGTACAACATTTAATCCTGTAAAAGTACACAATTTTAAATTTGTAGTTTCCAAGCAGTTTGGTGTGAATATTCACCTTTAAATTAAATCTCATAATATTCAGCAGTTTGTTGGTGGTTTAATTTATCAGCATGCCCATGTGACTCACGCCACTTCACCAAAAGACGTCTTCTAAGGCCGTGCTCACACTAATGAGCTAATCCGGAGTAACACAATACTTCAGTATGGTGTTATTCCTGATTAAGTCTCTAGTGAGAACACGGATTAACAGTGTTATAAACGATATATCATGTAATATCGTGATATTGCCCAATGCGGTCACGTGGGCCCACCACTATCGACCATCCTGATACCACGCATGAATTAACAGATAGAATCTGAATTGATGGATCCGATCTGTCACTCAAGTATCTGACGTCATAATCAATGGGCCTTTTCAGTTTTAGCTATGCCCCGCTCATCTCTATCTAAGCTCCACCCACACCACGCTCGCGTTGAAATCGATCGATATCTGAACTCCCTGGGCAACAGCACCCAGTCAAATTAGTTTCAAAATATTCAACAGCGTCTTTATAAAATAGCAAAGACATTTTGTACAACGTACATTTTGTACATTCCAACGTGTCGGACTATTAAGCGTTAAAGACGGACTATTTCGAATCATTCATGACGTCATGATTCTGACGTCAGCATACACGTCACGTAGTTGATTATGGCGTCATATGATGGATGGATATACTGGAAAGGTGAATTATATCACTTGTTTGCTGACGTCACGATCAAAATAAAATGGCTTAAGTCGGTCACGAAGGTGACAATAGGTCAGTCACGAAGAATACGAATTGTGTCTTTTTGGTGAATTCAATGAAAAGACGAATATAACTTCGCATAAATAAGACTTAAGTGATATATATATATATAAGTGATTATTTTAGAAAATACACACGAGAGGTTCTGAGGTAATAACAAAAACAGCTTTTATCCGGCAGCCTACCACCAACACGCCGATCGATTTCCAACAAAAAATTTATCACTTGTATGGGAGGTAATCACGCTAATGTATTTGCTCAGGCGGCTCTTATAAGACAATATTTATCTCCCTTCGATGACAATCTCAATGAAAATGGGCGAAATCTGCGGGATTTTCCACACACACCACCTCGTTAACGAATTTTAAGCACATCGGTTTGTTTAATACAACATATACCTGTATGAGTGTACTCAGCAGGAACAAGTGTGGGTCAACTGTAACTATTTCACCTTTCACCTTGATTGACATAGATGCCAGTGTAACAGCCTGGCCTTTTTCCTGAAAGCATACTCTTCAACAGGCTCGGCAATGATAGCCGCAAGGATGGCAAAATAAATGCACATTTCCCGACAGGATATGCCTCAATGCAGCAAAATATGAGGATATATTGCAGACTTATTGCAAGTCTAATGTCAATGGACATTTACAGTTTTAGCCATGCCCCGCCCATCTCTAGCTAACCTCCACCCACACGTCGCTCGCGTTGGGATCGATATATCCATGAACATCCTGACTACCAATTTCCAAAAGAATTATACAGTTAAGCTGTTGAATATTTTGAAACTAATTTGACACAGCACCCAGTCAAATTAGTTTTAAAATATTCAACATGTTTATTAAATAGTAAAGACATACAATTCGTATAACAACGCTTAGTGCGTCACCATGTTTGCTATCTTGACGAACTTAGCTACGCCATTCATGATGTCATTGATCATGACGTCATCATACACGTAACGTAGTTGATTATGACGACATATGACGTTAAATGACGGATGGATAAACTGGAATGGTAAATTTCCAGTTCATTCAGCACCAAGAGTCTTGTAATTGGTAATGCCATTGTTTGCAATTAATCAAGAAATGAGTTTACTATTCTATGTAAAACATCTGCTGAACATATTTCTTCAGTTGGCAATTGGTGAATTCAGTTTTTAAAACAAGCATATGACGTCTAAAGCAACTAAGTCACGTGTAAGCTGACGTCATAATCAATTACGTCACGAATGACGCGATTTAGTCCGCATAAAACGCTTATATAAGAGTATGTCAAGTTGTACGAATTGCATGGCTTTAGTATTTAATAAACATTCTGTTGGATATTTTGAAACTAGTTTGGAGCTTACCTGTATAGTTTTCTGGCAGCGATGTCAGGGATCGATTGGTGGAAAGCGGGGGTGGAGCGTAGCTTGAGATGGCTGGGGATAGTTAAAACTGGATTCCTCCATTGAGATAAGATTGCAGAGTTATATACGTTATTAACTCCAGTCACATCATTTCATATGACGCCCTAACTCACCAAATTACAGGTAATCTGTATGTAAATTACATGTAATCTGTATGTAAATTACATGTAATCTGTATGTAAATTACATGTGATATGTATGTAAATTACATGTAATCTGTATGTAAATTACATGTAATCTGTATGTAAATTACATGTAATCTGGATATAAATATCATATAATCTATATGCCAATTATATGCAATCTGTGTGCAAATTACATGTGATATGTATGTAAATTACATGCAATCTCTATGTAAATTATATGTAATCTGTATGTGAATGAAATGTAACCGATATGTAAAATAAATGTAATCTGTATGTGAATTACATGTAATCCGTATGTAAATAACATGTAATCTGAATGTAAATTACATGTAATCCGTATGTAAATAACATGTAATCTGAATGTAAATTACATGTAATGCGTATGTAAATAACATGTAATCTGTATGTAAATTACATGAAATCTGTATGCAAATTACATGTAATATGTATGTAAATTACATGCAATCTGTGTGTAAATAACATGTAATCTGTATGTCAATTAAATGCAATCCCTATGTAAATTACATGTAATATGTATGTAAATGAAATGTGATCGATATGTAAAATAAATGTAATCTGTATGTAAATAACATGTAATCTGTATGTAAATTACATGAAATCTGTATGCAAATTGCATGTAGTATCTATGTAAATACATGTAACCTGTATGTAAATTACATGTACTCTGCATGGAAATTACATGTAATCTGTATGTAAATTAAATGTAATCGATATGTAAAATACATGTAATCTGTATGTAAATTACATGTAATCTGAATGTAGATTACATGTAATCTCTATGTAAATTAAAGGGAAGCTGTATGTAACTTGCATGTAATTCTGAATTTTGAATATATGGGAGGGTCACTGACATGAGTGTTTTATATAGTGACCATATTGGATTTAAGTAAATGGCTTTGCCATCCAGTCATATAAGCATGTATTCTAAATTATTCCTGATCGCTATAAATCTCATTCTGGGAGTTTAAACAACTCCAATATGTTACACAAGAGCAGATATAAGAGAAATTTCTTATATATGGCGTCCATATTGGAGTTTTGCAAATTATTACCAATGTTTAACCAGGTAATTTTGTGATGCTATGATAAATTAATCAATGAATTATTCGCACACTATACGACTGCATGTGCCTAGATCCACTTCACAATCGTCACCCGCCCACCAAAACTTCTTCCAACATTTCCCTCATACGATATATCGGCATTTGTATCAACGATATATCGCGATAATGTATATGAGAACATCATGCACGCCTACAGCACGCGATAATTAAATTTTGCACACGAACACTAGGCCTATATAGAGAAAAATACACCTGTGGTCAGTATTATTTACAAGTGTTGTTTCAGCGCACGAGAAATGCCTCCAACTCACGTACCACAGTCAATACTTATATCTGAGCAATGAATGAGGCCAGAACTAACACCATTAATGTCTGACGTAAGCGATGATTAGCGAGGGTGTCTGTAGATCTTATGGCGGCATTGCATAGTATGATGCTCTGAGATTCGGAAGGACCGTCAAGATTGGGTCGGAAATCCTTAGAGAACTTCACATAGGTGTCTCTATTTTCTTTATATTCTAACGATATAACTCTACCCTCCGTGTCCCACGTGAAGCGTATAGTCTCTGGCGGACTCGCGTCATCACCACTGCTGATATACCACAACGGTCCTATATAGATAGCGGAGAAGGAGCAGCTATGCGTATCGCCATTCTCAGGTGTTAATAACATATGAGCAAACCGTCCCTGCCATAAAGTCAATGTTCGATTGTGTTTTACCGTAGTTATATTTAATGTAATTTCGCCGAAAAATGGGTGCCCATACATTCCTGTAAAGGCATCGAGTGACATGGTGTTCCCACCTTGATTTGTGTACGCAGTATCATCATCATCTGTATCTGCATCACTTCTTATGTCTTCGTATAATATCGTATTCCTACATTTATTATTCAGTGGCTTTGGACCCGCCATTGCGTCGACCACCTTATTAATCAAGCTAAGAAGATGTTCTGGTAGAACGTCCCATGGTTCAGGAAACTTACACGCTGTTGTGTGATTCAACCACTGCTTCTCGCCCATGAACATGTCCAGAGCACGAAGCATGATTACTCGCCTGAAAGGTCGCGAGTTGTAATCAGCGGGGCCATTTATTGACAAGTACACACCGACTCCCAGATCCGGTAGAATACCGATTTCTGAAGAATATGACGAGATGCCCCCGGAATGCCACACCATGCGGTAACCTGAGATAAACACAATAAATTTAGTTACCATGTTTCCAAAACATAAACAGTTATTTAGTACCATTTTGAATACGATGTAAGAAATGTTCTGTTGACTATATTGCACATACTTGGATTGGAGAACTTTGTTGCTGTAGGCAGTAAGTGTTAAATTATTTCTGAGCTATATCGTATGCAGAGAAACGAGCTGTTACTCAGGAATCTAACGTCACAATCAAAACACGTCACGATCTAAAACACATCACAATCAAACCACGTTACAATCAAAACACGTTACAATAAAATTACGTCACAATTACAGCACATCACAATCAAAACATGTCACAACCAAAACATGCTACTATCAAAACACGTCACAACCAAAACACGTCACAATCAAAACACGTCACAATCAAAACACATCGCAATCAAAACACGTCACAATCAAAACATGCTACGATCAAAACACACCACAATCAAAACACCTCACAACCAAAACACGTCACAATCAAAACACATCACAATCAAAACACGTCACAATAAAAACACGTCTCAATCAAAACACGTTACACAATAAAAACATTCTAAGATCAAAATACATCACAATCAAAACACGTCAACATAAAAACACATCACAATCAAAACACGTCAAAATCAAAACATGTCACAATCAAAACACGTCACAATCAAAACACGTCACAATTAAAACACGTCACAATCAAAACACATCAAAATCAAAACACGTCACAATCAAAGAACATCACAATCAAAACACATCACAATCAAAACACATCACAATCAAAACACGTCCCAATCAAAACACGTCACAATCAAAGCACGTTACAATCAAAAGATGTCACAATCAAAACACGTCACAATCAAAACACATCACAATCAAGGGACATCACAATCAAAGCAGGTCACAATCAAAACACGTCACAATCAAACCACGTCACAATCAAAACACGTCACAATCAAAACATGTCACAGTCAAAACACATCACAATCAAAACATGCTACGATCAAAACACATCACAATCAAAACATGTCACAGTCAAAACACACCACAATCAAAACAAGTCACAATCAAAACACGTCACAATCAAAACACATCACAATCAAAACACGTCACAATCAAAACACATCACAATCAAAACACATCACAATCAAAACACATCACAATCAATGCATGTCACAATCAAAACACGTCACAATCAAAACACATCACAATCAAAACATGTTCCGATCCAAACACATCACAATCAATGCACGTCACAATCAAAACACACCACAATCAAAACACGGCACAATCAAAACACGTCACAATCAAAACACGCCACAATCAAAACACATCACAATCAAAACACGTCACAATCAAAACACATCACAATCAAAACACATCACAATCAATGCATGTCACAATCAAAACACGTCACAATCAAAACATGTCACAGTCAAAACACATCACAATCAAAACATGCTACGATCAAAACACATCACAATCAATGAACGTCACAATCAAAACACACCACAATCAAAACACGGCACAATCAAAACATGTCACAATCAAAACACGGCATAGTCAAAACACATCACAATCAATGCACGTCACAATCAAAACACGTCACAATCAAAACACATCACAATCAAAACATGCTACGATCAAAACACATCACAATCAATGCACGTCACAATCAAAACACGGCACAGTCAAAACACATCACAATCAAAACACGTCACAATCAAAACACATCACAATCAATGCACGTTACAATCAATGCACGTTACAATCAAAACACACCCCAATCAAAACACATCGCAATCAAAACACATCACAATCAAAACACATCACAATCAAAACACGTCACAATCAAAACACGTCACAATCAAAACACATCACAATCAAAACACGTCACATTCAAAACACACCACAATCAAAACACGTCACAATCAAAATACACCATAATCAACACACATCACATTCAAAACACATCACAATCAAAACACATCACAATCAAAACACATTACAATCAAAACGCATCACAATCAATCATGCTACGATCAAAACACATCACAATCAAAACACATCACAATCAAAACACACCACAATCAAAACACATCACAATCAAAACACATCACAATCAATCATGCCACGATCAAAACACATCACAATCAATGCACGTCACAATCAAAACACACCACAATCAAAACACGTCACAATTAAAACACATCACAATCAATCATGCTACGATCAAAACACATCACAATCAAAACACATCACAATCAAAACACACCACAATCAAAACACATCACAATCAAAACACATCACAATCAATCATGCTACGATCAAAACACATCACAATCAATGCACGTCACAATCAAAACACACCACAATCAAAACACGTCACAATCAAAACACGGCACAATCAAAACACGGCACAATCAAAACACATCACAATCAAAACATGCTCCGATCAAAACACGTCACAAACAGTTGATGTAGGTACACAACGAAAGGGGCGAACATGGAAGTAACAGCCTGAATTGTATGTTTTTGATGAGGTTGCAATTTAATAAACATCCTGTTGAATATGAACTAATTTGATATGGGTCTGCTGCTGCCATATTTCTTTCAAAATGTTCAACAGCTTACCTATAGGATTACTTTGCAATTGTGATTGTGCGAGATTCAGGGTTCGGTGTTAGGGTGTAGGAATCCAGTTGTAGCTATTCCCCTCCCATCTCTAGCTAAGCTCCAACTCGGCTTTGAGCGTTTTGGGTTCAATCGATCCCTACACTCTCTGAATCTCAATTTCAATATTTTGAAACTAATTTGACTGTGTGCTTTTGAGTCAAATTAGTTCCAAAATATTCAACAAAATTTTTATTAAATAGTAAAGACATACAATTCGTACAACTTGATGGAGTATTAAGTGCTTAAGCCTGACTAAATCGCGTAATTTATGATGTAATTGATTGTGACGTCAGCATACATGTGACGTAGTTGATTGTGACGTAATATGATTATGATCGATAAACGGGATTCATCCATTGGTTCAAAACTGCGTCCAAATTTTTCTGAGCCTATTTAGAAATGGACTCCTCACTTAGCGATAGCGTGAAATACTTTCTAGCAATACATTTCTCATATAACGTTTGCTTTTGATTCCATTCTTGCAATAAAACACCTTTTAAGCTGAATCAAGCACGTTCTCAGCATTGGAGGAAGCCAGTTTATCCATCAATCATATGACGTCATTATCAACTATGTTACATCTTAGATTTGCTATTTACAATACGTTCCAAATTACTTGATAAACACTTTGTCTGTCCAGCAGTTGTCAAGTTACCATGCTATTTGGTTGTTGACACCGAACTGCGTCCGATTCTATGACAAGAAAGCACCAAGTATAGGGTAGAGCTATAGGAAAGCAAAATGGAACAACATCCGTAACAACAAGCAAATATTCCAAGAAGGATATTTGAGTAACGACAAACAATATTCAGTAAATTAAAATTGGTCTCGCTTCAAACATGTTCTAACTCTAAGCATGAATGCTCACATACCATGCAAGAACAGGGAGAAAACCAGATACACCCTGGATGACCAGAGAAATTAAGAAGCTGATGAAAACGAGAAATCGTTTCTACAGATAAAGCTGCAAATTAAAATCAACAGATGATAAATGTGAAAACCAAGAGATGCGCCAAATCACCAGGAATACACATTGTATTACAACTACATCAATAACATACTTGATGCAGAAAGTGATAACAATTCCAAACAATTTTGGAATATATTAAAGCCTGGAAGCAGGACAAAATTGGAGTAGGAAAGCTTATATCAGATTGGCAATGCAGCCAATACGCCAAAGGAGAAAACACACATGCTAAAGCAACATGTCACTACCGTTTTTGTACGACTGAGCACTGCACAACCCTGCCAGACAAGGGACATTCACCAATCACCATACCAACCTATGCCAAAAATCACCATAAGCAATCAAGGTGTTGCGAACTGCATCAATCGACTTAATCCCAAGAAGGTGAGTGGACCTGATAACCTACATCCTCTGTGAAAACCAGCATGGCTTCTGATCAAAGAGATCATGTGAAACACAATTGCTTTTGCCATCAGACATCACACAGCACAAGGCCAATGTTGTGCAAGTCGACATGGCGATTTAGATCACGCAAAAGTATTTGATAAAGTCACACATCAAAGACTCTCAATTAAATTGGGTTACTATGGTATCCAATGTGACGCCCAAAATGGATCGACCTTAATGGCCGCCAGCAGCAAGTAGTTTTGAATGATGCAACATTAGCACCATCCGACGTGATATCGGGAGTACCCTTGGGGACCGTCTTAGGTCCATGCCTTTTCTTGATATACATAGATGATATAGCTGAGAATATTCACTCAACCATGGGTCTGTTTGCTGACGAGTGTGTATTTGTACCGACCTATTACCTTTGTCGATCACCGCCGCTACAAGATCGTAACACCACAGTAGCATGGAAACATACCTGGCAGATGAAATTCAACGTGGAGAAATGTACCATCACGAATATAAGCAACACGACCATAAGAACAGAAGCAGATTACACCATGAAAGGCAACGCGTTAAACATTGCTCAACACCGCGCATACCTAGTAGAGCTAACTGATAAGATGTGTGTGTGTGTGTGTTGTAATATTTAAGGCGTTTATATGCTAGTTCCCAATGCTAGGGTCTAGACTCACGCCTGTACCCCCAACTGATAAGATGAAATTCAACCATCATATAAACACCATGACAAACAAAGCATCCAGTGTTTTGAGATTTATTAGGAGAAATTTGAAGCGATGCCCAATGAATATCACAGAGCGAGCATATACCAGCCTAATACGACCAAAACATGATGTGCCTCCACAATATGGAACCCAAGGCAGATAACTCAGATTAAGCAAATAGAGTAGGTCCAAACAAATGGGGCACCCTATGTACTGAACCAGCCATACAATACCAGACAACCTGGCAGCGTTACACTAATGTTACAACAACTACAATGGGGACGCGCTTCAGCAACGCAGAGCGAGAACCCACGTAATATTAATGTATAAGATAGTGAACGGACTAAGAACAATACCACAATCATCCCAGCCAACCCCAGCTAACCGAGTATTTATGCGGCATGACAACATGGAAACGTTCCACACATATTAAACATCAATAAATGCTTATACACATTCATTCGTCCCAAGAACAACACCTTCGTGGAACCGGCTACCACAAGCGGCAGTAACAACGCCGAGTCTAGACGCATTCAAATCTTCCGTCCCCAAAATCGCGGTCTAGAATACCCTGGACAGTGTTTTTAATTTTCACAGCACCATTGTACATAGCATGCGCACTACTCATCCTCGATATGTAGTGTCTGCTTGCGGGTAACAGTCGAGTATATCATTGAATTTGAAGTTGAAGTGACGTGTAGGCTGACGTCATAATCAATTACGCCATAAATGGCGCGATTTAGTCCGTCTTAAACGCTTAATGGAATTGTACAAATTGTATGTTTTTACTATTTAATCTGTGGAATATTTTGAAACTAATTTGACTGGGCGCTTTTGCTGCCATAGTCAGCAACAGCACCCATTCAAATTAGTTTCAAAATATTCAACTGCCTACCTGTATAGTTTCCTCCGTATTGAGATTCAGAGCGAGCAGTCCATCGATCGATCCCAATACGGGCAATGCGTGGGTGGAGATTAGCTAGAGATGGGCTAAACTGTTTTGACTTCGTTCGTATAAGGATATAATATGGTCACTAGTTTAATACATGATGGTTAATGGCGTGATCGTACGTACATTTGGGCGTAGAGGTGGTAGACGATTTTGTCACTGTCAAGAAAATAGACTACGGTGCGTGTTTGAGATATACACCTTTCACACATTGACATCATTACGACGGGATTCCCTTAAACGGACTTTCAGAGCAAAACTGCTGGCCGGTATAGCCGCCAACAAGGAGCTGATCCGCATTGATTTACTATTGCACTAAAATACACCGCACTTTAAACCGTTCTTATGATAAACTACAATCATTATATTATTTTAATCATATATCATTGGAAAGCGCATTCAATTGTCGAAACATTAATGAATTATCTTTTAAATTTCGTAATGTCTTCACTGAGTTATTTACGTATATAAAATGCACCATTCGACCTAGATTCATTAAATCAAGTGGACGATAGGGGATATTTTAAAATTGCAATCAACTGTATTACATTTTACAAAAATATTAAAGCATTTACATAAATGTATAGAAAATTGGCTTAGCTTTCCAATAGTGTATGACTTCAATAATATTATGAACATTGTTTTCATATAAACTGCTTAAAATGCGTTGTATCTGATTCCCATAGTAAAGTAATGCTGTTTGCGCGCCGGCTATCGCAATTACCAGCCAGAAGTTGTATGCACAATGCATTCTGGGAAGGTATTTTCCCAAAACACGCTAATGTGGGAAAGGTCTATTGGTTCATTGCATTGGAATCGGTTCAGAGGCGCGATACATTGCATTGCTGCTACGCGTGTAGAAATATAGTTTAGTTGGAATCCGTATTAATTTTATTATTTAAGCTTCAAATATATATATATGTAGAGACATATTTAATGTGCTATTTGTAGGTATACTAAGTATAACATTAACATAATACAAACAGTTCAATCGGCAATTCTTCTGCCGAAGAAAAGTACGATTCGCTTTGTCTATAAAGTAATGCTGTACTGTATACAGAATAATCAGAGTATATGTCTCTGATGCATATGAACAATGTGGAATAGATGCATAGCTTCACCTTTTGAAATATATAGTATATCTAGATCGAGGGAAGCTTAAAATATCGAAAGTTTTGTTTCAAAGTTGTGTTAGGTGTGTTCGTCTGCTAATAAGAATAAGATGATTTACAGGTATATCTTAACACTATGATCTCTGAATTCCCTGAATATCAATATCAAGGAATCACAGGTAAGCTGTTGAGTATTTTGAATTTATTTTGACAGGAAGTTGTTGATGCCTATTTTAGGAACAATTTCCAGTCAAATTAGTGTAAAATATGCAACATCATATTTATTAAATTGTAATCTGTTTTCGAATGTAGTCATTCGGGGTTGACGGATTAAGATTATCTCTATTGATTGCTGACATCATTTCAAGGCATACATGCACGATCATGCGCTGCTCTGGCATTCAATATGTTTAGCCATAACAGTAACGACAATCACTCAAGTAGGTCTACATGACGTCATAATCATAGTCATATGTAGCCTGACGACACAATCAAAATGCCCAAAATGAGTGACATCTGTGTCCGTTATGAACATTGTATGTCTCTATTACTATTTAATAAACATTCTGTTGAATATTTTAAAACTAAATTGACTGGAAGCTGTTGTTGTCAAAGGCAGTCAAATTAGTTTCAAAATATTTAACACTGTTTAGTTACATTGCAATTGGGTTATTGGGAATTCAGGATTCATAGTACATAAGTCGATCCTAACAAGGGCAACGTATGGGCGGTACTGAGCTAGGAATGGGCGTGGCATAGCTAGAAATTGATCCCTCTATTTCAATGGACCTTTCCGGATTTAGCTACACTCCGCCCATCTCTAGCTAAGCTCCACCCACACCTTGCTCGTGTTGGGATCGATCGATCACTGAACACCCTGACTATCAATTTCTAAAACACTACACAGGTAAGCTGTTGGATATTTTGAAACTAATTTGACTGGGTGCACTGGGTGAAGCATGTTGTAATACGCCCAGTCATATTAGTTTCAAAATGGTCATAAGCATGTTTATTAAATAGCAAAGAATTACAAAGACATACAATTCATACAACTTGTCGGACTATCTGAGATTTGATGACGGTCTATATGGAACCCTTTGCGACGTAATTATTGTGACGTCTTCATACACGCGCTGAGATGATTATGACGTCATACGAGGTCAGACGATGGAGGGATACTGAGGAAAGGTGAATTTCCAGGTGTCCATGTCCAGAATTCAGACATAACCTTTGATCACCAAACATCTATATTCACTTAGGTGCACATACCGCGATAATTCGACTCCATCCAGCCTAGGCCATACGCCATCTGGACATGACTGATTGGGAACTTTGGCTTCAGCATGTTGTAATACGGGAATGCACCAGCTGTTTGGCCTGCATATGTCTTTTCCAATGA
Source organism: Chaetoderma sp. LZ-2023a (assembly GCA_034401795.1). Taxonomy (NCBI): domain Eukaryota; kingdom Metazoa; phylum Mollusca; class Caudofoveata; order Chaetodermatida; family Chaetodermatidae; genus Chaetoderma; species Chaetoderma sp. LZ-2023a. The sequence goes on along the minus strand of CM067366.1, from coordinate 61,297,729 downwards.
TTTGGTGTGCAAGACTTTCTTCCCAGTTACTGGTGACTTTCCATGACTAAGGTGCAGTTTGATCCATTGCGCCATATCATCGGCAGTAGAGTAGATAGAGCCGGCTGGACCCACTGCATGTACAGACCTGTTACAAAAGCAAAGGCGCGTGTTTCTTACCTTTCTTTCATGCTAATGTTTCAAAATGAACGTATTACGAATTGTCAGTCTACAGTTTGCATGAGAGACATTCCAGCTACTTGTTTCTTATTCTGCTAATAAAATTAAACTAATTAAAATTAGTTGAGTGATTGAGGCGTCCTATCTGTCGCTCAAGTATATGAAGTCTTAATTAAATAAGTCATAATAGCGTATAGCCCCGTCATGAAAATCAAAATGTCCTTCATGAAGTGTGCGAATTGTATGCCTTTGATGAATTCACATTCAATTACGCATTCTGCTGAAAATTTCTAAAAATGTCTAGACAACTACAGCTTCAATCACATTAGTTTCAAAATAACTGTAATATTACCTTGAAATTGGTATGCTGGAAATTCAGGATTCAAATTAGATAAATCGATTCCAACACACCTAAAGGTAGGTGGAGATTCGATAGAAATGGGCGGGGAATAGCTAGATAAGGATCACTACATTGTCTGTATACCAGGCTCGTAATATGCAATGTCAGTAATAGCAGCAGGAGTAGTAGTAGTAGTAGTAGTAGTAGTAGTAGTAGTAGTAGTAATAGTTGTTGTTGTTGTTGTTGTTGTTGTTGTTGTTGTTGTTGTTGTTGTTGTTGTTGTTGTATCGATAGCGCTAGTGGTAGTGGTGGCTCGGGTAATTGTGGGGTAGCGGGTTTTGATGTTTATTTTAGCTGTTTCAATATTCTCTTTGTAAATCAACACAATTTAATTAACAGGCTGAGTTTGTGGCTAAAAAGTAGTTGGTGGAATTTTTTAGGAGTTCGGTCGGTATGTGGGTTATCCACCTGATGACCGCAAACCATTACATCCTTAATGTGGCTGTTCTGCTTCACTTACAGAATCAAGTCGTCAGGAATACGCTTGAGTTCACCTTTCATGGTGGCATACGGGAGCGCAAAATCATTTAAGCCTGTAACTTCCGGCACGAAACCACTGTCGTGCATGCCCAGTGGAGAGAATATGTGCTGTCTCGTTAGGTTTTCCCAGGATCTTCCATTGCCTGCTAAGTGCTCAGCTAAAGTACCAGCCACACCATACAGGTAGTTGTTATACATAAATGTAGTCCGCGCAGGCGCAGTGGCAGGCAGATATTTTAGACGTCTGAAAATCAAGAATTGAACAAATATTAATAGTGCTTGTCAATGTTTTATGTAAACAGTATTGCCGTATCCGCTATTTATTATTATTATTATTATTATTATTATTATTATTATTATTATTATTATTATTATTATAGATACACGTTGCTTGTTATAACCGATTAATTTGATATCTACTTAATGTGGAAAACAATCTAATTAATATCATTGTTGGGGACACGAAGTTCGGTCCGGGCTTTGGGACTCTGTGAGTAGCCTACCACAAGTATTTTCCCTCTCCTCCTTCGTTTGCATCAATATCGTGTTAACTTGACATCTAATTATAGGAGCTTAAGTAAATGTAGTTTAAAAATAAATAACAATTACCGGCAGTATACATAATATAATTTCCTTTGCCAGCGTCATCAATAGAACAATAAAACGTAACATGAATAATAGTTCTACGGTGATGTACAGGTTGAATGGCTGACATAACCATCGGTTAACTTGCAATGGATCTTTCCATTTTTAGCTATGACCCGCCCATCTCTAGCTAAGCTCCACCCACACCTCGCTCGTGTTGGGATCGATCGATCTCTGAACACCCTGACTATCAATTTCCAAAAAACTACACAGGTAAGCTGGTGAATACTTTGAAACTAAAGCGCCCAATCAAATTAGTTTCAAGATATTCAACATCATGTTTATTAAATAGCAAAGAATTACAAAGACATACAATTCATACAACGTGTCAGAGTATTTGAGATTTGGTGACGGTCTATATGGAACCCTTTGCGACGTAATGATTATGACGTCATCATACACGCGCTGAGCTGATTATGACGTCATACGAGTCAGATGATAGATGGATAATCTGGAAAGGTGAATTTCAAGGCTGTTACGCATTTTAGTTCTCGGACATATGTAGTTATTTTAGAGTATGTTGGATTTTTTATTCTAAATTTTTGACACTAAGTGTTTTATTGGCTTAACCAGTTAACTCTCGAATTTGTTTTTAAGCAATTTAAATTTCCTCATTAAAAATGTCCATTTGCAGACCAAGAGAAGAATATTTGGAAAATTTACCACTGGAATGACTGGCTCGATAACCGAGCCAGTCATCCCAATGATACATTTTCAAAAACAGTCTTCTCTTGGAAATTGTTCAAAGCCACAGCAGAAGCCGTTTTGGCTGATATGAGTGTTAATTGGTTAAGAAATATATTGGTTCATTGATAAACATACGTTTACATAAAAGTTTGATGACACCAATATTTACAAATTTTTAACCCGCAGAACCCATAAAAACATGACGAGTACATGGGTTAGCTGAAAATGTTATTTATATGTTTCATCTACTGATTAACATAACATTAGCTATAGAATGCATTTTAAAGAAATACAACATGCTTAAAAATTCAATATAAACCTTATACAAGTTCTAGATAGTACGACAGAAATGTGAAAACTTTGCTTTTATAGCATAGCGGTGATTGGTTAAATTTCATATTCACATCTCTTAATTAGTTTGTGATGCGGATTAGAAATCATCCTCTGCATGCGTCATCATGCGTATCGCTAAGTCACTTTGAAGCTCAAGCATTTCTCTACGGCATGGGTCCTTACGTGAAACATTAATTCACCCGGTTATACATTTTCTTATTAATCCTTTCATGTCGAAGTCTGTCCAAACCTGTCTCTGCACTGGTATTGAGGACACCCATTTGCAGGGCAAGAGAACAATTTGCTACTGGAATGACTGGCTCGGTAATCGAGCTAGTAATTCCAGTGCACGATTCTCGAATATAGTCGTCTCATGGCGCGCAAATTGACATTTAATAAGCAAATATTTTTATGTTCTTGGCCAAATTCAGTCATAAAAGTGTTAAACAGAGAACAAGTTTAAGGCTTCTCCGGTGCGAAGCTGTTCTCTCGGCACACGAAATTACTTTGACAGGTGAGTGTCTTATTACACACATTTTCATCGCCGTAGATGTCCTCATCTGACTTCTGCACGCTTCTAGCTGTAAAAATGTCTTAATACTCAGAGAACAGGAATACGGAGCGTGTATTCTTTGCGAAAAATCCATGTTTGACAAAATTCTGACATGTGGTTGTCTTATTACAGTAACGCAATGCGGGAATAAGTCTTCACTTTTATTTGATCCACACCTTGAGAAACACCTAGGTATCTGGCTGTATAACTGCTTTATTACACATACTCCACACTGCTAGATATCTCAGCTGGTGTAAAGTGCATGTCTCAGTATGCATTCCTGCTACACCCCCTCTCTCTCGAGTGAGATACATTCAAGCTCGAGAGCAGTGCTAGATTTTCTGTTGTACCATTAGGTCCGTCTAACACTTAACGGAAATCTCACCTTATCTTATACTCACTATTCATGTGGCTAAATGTTGATACATTTCTAGAGCCTGTGATTCACATGACAAGCTTTCGTCATGTGTTTGGGGAAAGAGCACTGAATGGTTGTACTAATTTCTTCATCGGCACATGCTTGCAGTCTCAGTTGGGTTTTCGTTATCAGATTGAGCTGTTCTGCTATCCATCTGGCAGTCAGCAATGACATATGATAATAGTTCTGAAACTCAATTTGTCAATTTATCTTGAATTCACCGTAGCAGTGAATTAAATTATGGCATATGGACTACTGGCTGATCTTGTGAATCGCTCTGTCCACCCGGCCACAATGACACAAACCCTCAGCTATCGCCACTTAGTAAGATGGCAGCTGTCCTACTGAAACTGCAAGCACAAGAGACGTGCCCTTTTTGTGATCCTGTCATTTGCCTCTTATTTGCTCTTTGCAGTTTTTGTCCTCAAAGCCACCTTGTTTCATTGCAGTGTTGTATGGTCTGATTTTGTTATCAAATCTACTTCTGGTTGGTCGATAATTTGGACCGCTATATGGTGGGTGCGCTTTCCCGAACATATAACAGAAATATGTCATGTAGAACAAGAACAAGGACCATGGCTAGAATAAACAGAAGGCAATAGCATTAATATATTAATGTATAAGTACGGTAATATGTACTAAGTTGACTAATAGTGCGTGTGCCAGGATCATTTCATTAATTTTCATATAGGTAATCATTACTATTTGTAATGGATTTAATCTGTGAATTGCACAAAAGCACATAAAATGTTCTACTGATCATTTTGATATGCTAAATGGCATACTTTGGACATACATTAGTCATATTACTATATATTTCTAATATGACTAAAATTATATATATATATAATTTTAGTCATATTAGAAACGTGTTGAGAAATCGCGTATGAATCAGGAAGAAAGATTGGCTTTTCATACGCAGTACAGACATCTCATTCAATAATCGTTTGGTAACAACAATGTAAAAATGTCGAACATTACTACATATGCCGCAGAATTATTTATCCAACAAAAGAAAGATGTTGACATTTTTTAAAGTATGTGTGCCTACATACGTGCGTGCGTGCGTGCGTGCGTGCGTGCGTGCGTGCGTGCGTGCGTGCGTGCGTGCGTGCGTGCGTAGATGCATGTGGGTTATTTACGACCATTTTGGCTCTACTGTGATACACAGTATGTGTGGAGAATATATTATGTTTGGAAGAATAAGCGTTATTTATGCTTTAACCTCACATACTGTGCCAGAGTAGTTAATTTCTCTGAGAACAGTGCGTTCCGTTACAAGAGAAATTGACGGCAACCTTTGTTTCTTTGATCTACGGAGGCTATAAAATGCCAAGAGCTCACAGACTGTTGAAAAGGTGCCAGCAATTAACAAGCAAAATTTACAGACGTCATTTTTGCCGAAGAGTTTATTGACCGACACTACAGAAACGGTACGATAACTACAGACAGATTGTTCATAACTGGCGAAATGGGCATAGGAATGATAGAATATGCCTAATACTATATGCAGAAGTAGTAAAACACGTCTCACTTATTTACACCAAATTCTAAAACAGCAATTACACGCGCACATGTGCACACGCGCAAGCACGCGGACACTCCCACGCGCACGTACATGCACACGTGCACGCGCAGTAGCGCGTTTGTGTTTGTACAGGCGTGCGTGCGTGGGAGTGTGTTCGTGTCCGATTTACTGTTGAGCTTGCGGGCGTGGGGGTGGGGGCGAATTCTTATTGCGACATAGATTGCGGTATTATCGACCTAGAATTCTTTCCACTTAACGAGCTAGATCCTCCGGTAGTAATTGGATTGCCTGTTTGTCATACAAGTAAATACACACGGCTACATTCGTGATCCAGTCACCTGTGAAAGATGGATAATTGCCATTTCAGAAACACTGTAAGTATTTTCGTATTTATTCCGAATAAATGAAATAAACAAATGGTATATGTGGCCTTTGCATCATCCACCCTTTAGCCCTTGGAGGTCTAGAATCATTTGCGTCTCAAGACAACTATTCAGGAAAGCGATTGAATATTTTGAAACCAATCTGACTGTAACATACTGCTGTCGTAGGCAGCAATGCCTCTAACTCAACTTAGTTTCACAATAATCAACCGAATATTCCATACATCATACGGTATTTTTCGTTTCTGGCCTGTGAGCGCCAGAGTTAAATGGTTAAAGACAGAACCGGTAATTACTTCCGTGAAATCATCAAAGTCATGTTGCACCTGTACATAACGGAGACATACCTTTGGAGTGGTGACATCACGTGGTGCGTCCTTCAAACAACCACCCACCTTAGTAAACCACCATTATTAATAGCAGGATTCATTTATACCTACGCCCCGCCCATTTCTATCTACGCGTCTCCCATGCTTTGCCAGTATTGGGATCGATCGAAGTCTGAATTCCCAGGATCGTATAAACAGGTTTTAATTATAATTTCGCGATGTGACATACTTTGATGCGCGGGATCCCAAACACTCTCATTAGCTTGAATGCACGATCTTATAACGATCATGCTGTAGAAAACGTGCTGCGTAGTAAGGATGTCAAACGTTTGAAACAGGAATTTCCGGTAATATAGGGCCTTGTGTCGAGGAATGGAGAGTATGTTCGTGATTGTGGAGTAACGCTTTCAACACGGAGATTGAAGTCTCTGTATTTGAAGCTACCAGTAACACAATATGACAGCTGTTATGATTTTTCATGATACTTTGCCTAGGAGACATTGCTATATTAGGCAGGAACGGCCTTCCCTCAGACTATTTTTAACGTTTACTCTCAAACTTAAAAGTTGTAGCTGGTCTGTGAAATTACAAAGGTTAATCCCAGATCTATTACTGTGATGATATCTTTGGAATTTCTCATTACCATGACTTCATTAACCCTGCCAATGCCATTGGCCATGGCCTAAATAAAGTATTCTTCGCAATATAAGGAGCGTGGTTTGAACCATCGTACTAACATACACTCACATAGCACCGCCGTACGTAGCATTACTTGCAGTAATTTGTTCTCATACTATGTGACGTAACATTACGTAGCCAATGAACATGGAATAAGCGGTTTTCAGTCCGCCAATCAGATTTCAACTTTCCACGTGCATCAACTTAAATGGGTGTATGTTAGGACCATTGATATCGGTATATACTGGCTAGATTGATCACGCTCATACCCTCACTACGCGGCTAGTTGTCGTAGGCGGGTCAATATACCATTCCACCCCAAAAAATTCTAACAAAAGGTCTGTCAGCGGTTTTTGGTCCTACTGGATGTGGGGAATGACAAAAAAAGTCTACCACAATCTGACCCCCGGAAGTAGGTTAATACTAGGTCAGTTACAAGATGGCCGTCGCCGGCCCTTAAAATCACTAAAATAGTTATAACTTCCTTAATTTTTGTGATAGAACTGTAATTCTTGTTTCGCCCATAGTTTTCAGGGCTAAGCAATTCACTGGTGACAATACAATTCCAAGCCGATCAATAAAAACCAACAAGAACCACAAATCCAAGATGGCGGCCAGCAATAAATGGTGAAATGGCAACACTAATAATAAATATACTATTGACGCAGACCATGGGCACAACATTACAGATGTATCAGTAGAATGAACTTCAGAGGTATCTAATTAATTGACCAGCTACAGTTTCTTTATGGACATTATAATTAGCTGTTATTAATAGCTGAACCCAGGTCCGAAAGGCTAAACTCACAATCTCAATTTTACTCCTCACAACTGTCCTCTAGTTCCTCCGAAACCTGGTTGGCCTGGTTGGCACAAGACGTAAGTTGGCATGATCCACATGCAGAAGTGCATGGAAGCCCGCTTCTTCTGCAACTGCAACGAGGGGTACTGCAACAAGTTGTGCAATTGCAATGTACCATTTCCAATAGCGTGTCTGGTGCAGCATTCAAATCAGACATTATGGGTACAAGTTGATTGTCTGCAAGTCTCCAACCCCAGTCCAAAGGATCAATGCCACTCTTCATCCCCCCTCCAAGTCATGGTCTGTTAATACACCCTGACACAATGGTATTTGGTGGAAGATTTAGTTGGGGGAGACGTTCAGGTGTAATGAATGATTTAGCGCAGACGACTTTCTTAGTAAATAAGTCATAACGCAAGGTCGACGGAGAGCAGGTGCTCTTCCCATCAAAAAGAACAGCCATCGCTTGGCTGCCGAAGTTTTCTATGTCAGTGCGATTCTTGCCGCGTAAAATGAATGCATTTGCACAAAACTGGTTCACCTTTCACAAGCTTTTGGAAGGCGGATTTCTGTCCAACACCATAAACACGAGACGTTGAATCGTACTCTGTGAATGCATGCAAGAATAACATTTGTGTACACAACTCACTGCCAAGAAGCTCTATCCAATTGATGCTGTACACTTTTGGCATACCTCTTGACACATTGTCCGATCTAAAATAGAGTGGTTTTCCAACTGCTGGAGTGTAATGGAGAAGAAGAATCAACAGGTCAGTGTCCTCTCCAATTAGAGTGATGGAATGCATAGATTCTGTGGCAACCGTAGCCTTAGCAATGTCAACATCAGCGTCCCCTTCTGCCTGAATGACGTTACAACCCATTCTCTTCAGTTCATCACTTAATAAACTGATTAGTTGCCGCTTATTAATTCCCCTTGATTGGAATCCTTCCTTCTTCCCTTCAAACTCAGTTTCACTGGTGAAGTTCACAATCGGATAAATAATGGTTTGTCCCCGTCTCTGGTGTGTGTTATCCTTAACCGAAGAACCTGCCCCATAACCGTCAAACACAACGGTTGCTGCCCCATAGTGCTTACTTGTAAAGTCGGCATACGCCTTGGTTATTTTACCGTAGGTATTTCCTCTTACCCACCTCAGCTTGTGCAGTAATGAGCCTCCATCAAGCACATATCTTTCAGTCTGCGGGATGGTGTCTGATGTTGCTACACCTGATGGCATTTGGTTACAGTTGTTAGTGATGGCTTGGACAAGTTGAGGTTTGTCAGCCTTTCTCAAGATGTTATTGTCCTCGAAAAGGGATGGCGGATATGAACTCAGCTCGTATTTCATCACCTCCTCGAAAGGCATATCGCTTGTCCTGGAACCCACAAGGAATCGTTGAAACAGTAGGCTAGGATCAATGGTTCTGTCAGGTGCAACCTTCACAGCAGATGAACTTCCCAGGGTCTTAGCGGTCGCTTTCCTCTTAAAAGAGAATGAAAATACTGGCTGCCCAATCATTCTGTCAATGATGTTTCTTCCAACGGACTCATATTCATGTACATTGATGCTTTCTTTTGCCACTATACCAGTGATGATGTTTCTCAATGCAGGTTCAAAGGAGAAAGGTGACCATGAAATTAGCTTTGTGCTTATTTTCGAAAGGTCTGATGCATCCGTTTCAATCCTTGCATCAGTCGAATCTTTGTGTTGTTCACTTGTGGTGTATGCGAGATGATTGAACTCCTGCATGACAATGTTGAACTCAGATATTACAGGAGCTAACATTTTCCACAATGCTCGATGTTCTTCTGTCTGCCATGAGTCAAGCCGCCTTTTACTGACCTCATAAGTGTTTGCTCAATGACTAGATCGCACCTGAGGCCTGCCAAAAACTCATTTGTTCGACGAATTATACGGAAAACATCTTGAACCTTCCTGTAGATATCTGGGTGTTTGCTCTCCAGTTGACTCATTTCTTGGATGTAGAGATATGCAGACTTCAAGTAGTTATAATGTCCTGCTGCAGCAAGGCGTCAGCAACAGTGCACAAGTGATTCACCCAACACCCAGTGCGATCTGCCTTGACCAGTGCTCATGCAGTACCAAGCATCCGCTGATAACCTAACCACATCTGACTGGTTTTGGATTGCGCACTAAGCTCAGCTTTCTTTTTGTCAAGTTCCTCCCTGATCCTAGCAACTGTATGGGATGTTAGAAGACTTTCAAGAGTGATGTCACCCTTCAATAAGGACGATTACATTCTCTCTGTCTCCTCTACTAGGGAAGCGAATTCAGGATTTTCATCAGCCACAGATTTTACAGTCATTTCATGAAGACACTTGCCCACCAGCAGATGTCCACGGAATGCCCTTTAAACAAATTTACCAGTCATCATATGCATTACAGCATTTTCACCGTACACTACTTCCAGAATGTTTTTAATTCCTGTGCTCTCCATCAGTGTGCCTATTGCCCCACGCAGATTCATGAACAATTACCAAGCCTTTGTACTATTTCTTTCAAGTAACTATTCTGTGGCGCAGCTTTTAGGTATAGGGGCTGGTCAAACGTTATCACCGAGGGAGGGGTGGGGCATGGTGTCTGAAGGCCATGTTGCTCAAGAACTCTAAGGTGGACAAAATGCAAGTTTTGTCACAAGGATACATGTCGATCATGGGCAAATACAGAATGGACGATTGGCCAGGATGCGTATGCCCCTGAAGAAGGATATGCATCATCCCCTGACAATTCGGAACTGTTCGTTTGAAATGGAATGATAGCTCCCATAAGATATCAACTCTTGTGCCGTAATCTTGGAGATATGGAAGTTCTTTAAACATGATGTTTCGAAGAGCATGGGTGGCGAAGCAGTACTCTATAATATCAACTGTGGATACCTTTACAATGTTCAGTTCTGAAATTGTTTGTCTACTGACAAGAAAGCTTCTTTTCCTACCAGGGGTCAACGCGGCAATCATACCCATCCCGTGAAATGTACCTTTACAGTCAACAGATCAACATTGTCACCAGAAAGTAACAATGGCAAGTCCAATAGATTTGTGTTTTCAATTAGCAAATCTGGTGTGACACAGCTTGCAGCATCCTTTTCAAACCGGAGCACTTCACCATACAACGAGCTATACCCCATCTCAAAACGAGTATCCACAAGGAATCTGGACTAATACAGACGATGTACTTGCACTATTAGTCCAATCTGTAGTGGTGCAATAACAGCCAGCAGTGTGACGGCTTGTACTATGGCTTGTCAAATACCGGCTACTTTGTGTTGGTTGTTTTTCCCAACAAATATGTAGTTTAACTTGTTTCGCAGTGTCTCCGGAAGGAAGCCCAATGCAGAGTCAAGTTTAAGTTCCTCAACGTTTGGGTAGTGGTCAGTAACGGATGGCACCTTTGTTTTAATGTCACTCCTGACAAGCCTTGCTGCTGTCTCAATTATGGCTCTCATTTGTGCTTCTTCATCACCATCTCATTGCCCATCTTTGTAGTAAGACCAGAGTATGTGTGATGGTTTTTTCTCTGAATGCCACTATGTTGTTTAAGCCCTCTCCCTCTGCTACAGATGGAATCCCCATATCGTTCCATTAGTTTGTTTTTCAGATAGTTATTGCTGTAAGGAAGCGAATTTTCATGAATCAGAGACTCTTGTATTTTACCCCGAAGGTATGTAATAGTCAACTGTTCCTCATCATTCATCTCTAAATATGCACACATCCTGAATAATGTCTGTTCCTGATCATCATCTTTAGGTCGTCTAGGCTTTCTACCGGTGCATCATATCCGTTGCGGAAATTGACACTGTATTTATGGTGGTATATGCAGTCGGCGGCATTAAGATCTCCACTATAGTACTCGATCCGCCCCTTCAATGTGAAAGACCTATCATCAGAAAGACTTTCACAGCACTCTTGGATGGTCCTGGCGAACGAGTCGGTCTTCACATAACTGTAGTCAGAGCCTCCAAGAACCACTAGGGGCCCACAGAGAAGCCAATCAGACTTACTGTTGAAAGGCCCAGTACACATCCGTGCACTTCTCTTCAGTGATGGTGTGGAGCATACACATTTCCTCTGTTGATTCTCGATGTCATGTTGATTTATGTTCCGTTTACGACAGTCCGAGTGTACCTTACAGCCAGCCATCACAACAATGCTGGCACCTCTCTGAGCACTTGCCGCATTGATGACATCAGCGTCCTTCTGACGAATTTGTACTACATCATCTCGATCTTCAAACCTTTCTTTGCAAATTGGACAACTCTCGTGGCGTAGGCTTAAAGCACTCATCATTCACACCTGAAAATAATAATAATAATAATAATAATAATAATAATAATAAAAATACTACTACTACTACTACTACTACTACTACTACTACTACTACTACTACTACTACTACTACTACTACTACTACTACTACTACTACTACTACTACTACTACTAATAATAATAATAATAATAATAATAAAAACATAGATGATAATACAATATTAAATCAAGTAAGATAAGCACGTATCCACTCTCCTTGTACTGGTAATGCGCGCTCTCTCTCTCTCCTGTCTCATGTTTACATATATATTGGATTATATAGCATGCATGTCTTAGATCTTATTAAACATGTATATCTGTATATAGTCCTCTACATTTTTTGTGTTTATGTGTTAGGGTTCCACCACCATATAGCCTCTGTAAATTATCTTGAAATAAATACCCTTGAACTTTAACTTGTATGGAGCAGTTCTAAAAAATGTATTGTGGTGTTTCCGTAGAAAAGCGAAACTACACATCATGGAGGCGTCTCGGCGCATGCGTGGCCAAGAAAAGTACTGCCATCGCCACAGAATTATGGGTAATGTGACAACAGTTTTCAGTTTTTCGGTTTTCTTTATTCGCCCAGGCCATTTACACAGCATATGGGCTAGCCATTATTATTATTATTATATATATTTATACTATGGCGGTAGTTATTATTATTACTATTATTATTATTATTATTATTATTATTATTTTTATTATTATTATTATTATTATTATTATTATTATTATTATCGTCATTATCGTCGTCGTCGTCGTCGTTATTATTATTATTATTATTATTATTATTATTATTATTATTATTATTATTATTATTATTTTATTATTATTATTATTATTATTATTATTATTATTATTATTATTATTATTATTATTAATATTATTATTAACAAAATTATCACCATAATAATCACTATTATCGAGATCATCATGATAATAACAACAACAACAATAACAATAATAATAATAAAAATAATAATAATAATAATTATTATTATTATTATTATTATTATTATTATTATTATCATGATTATTATCACCATCATAGCTGCTGCCGTTGCGTATTTGAAATATTTAGTTTTGACATCTTTTTCTTTGTCGTTGTCAACATCTTTATCCTTGTCGATTGCATTGTCGCTGTCGTTGGTGTGGTGGTGGTGCTTGTGGTGGTGATGATTGTAGCATATTGGTGCCGGAGCTGTGGTTGTTGCGTTGGTCGTAGTAGAAAGGTATGTGTCCGAGGTGCTCCTAATGTCGTAGTTGTCGTTGTCGTTGTTGTAGTTGTCGCTGTCATTGTCATTGTCGTCGTAGTTGTTGTTGTTGTTGTTGTTGTTGAGTGGATCTGTCTTTTTTCTTTGAGAGCCCCAGATATTTGCATAACCTATTCAGTATTGATTTGTTACAGATCGCAAACAGGCCTTGAGTTTTCTCTGTTGTGTTCTGGCTTACATAGTAATCAGGTACAAATTGTGTTCTTTCTTTTGTGTATCTTTCGCAGCAGAAAAGAAACTGTATTTCTGTTTCTACTACGTTACATGTATTACAAAGGTGTTCCTCCCTGTCAATACCCTTTTAGATTCTATTGCGAGTTGATGGTTCAATGTTCTGAAATGACAAAAGATTATAGCTTTTATATTTGGAATTGTTTTAAAATAGTCTTCGAATTCAAATTTAGTTTTTATTTCTTTATAGAACGTTTGTCGTGTTGAATCATTTATGAGCTGTGTCAATTTTTCTACATGCTGATGCTCTAAAGCCTGTCTTGTTCGCTGAACTACCTGTTTTGTGTTTACAGTTTCTGCCAAAAATATGTCCGGTTTCCCCGTTATTTCTAGAATTGCTTTCACTTTGTTCATCCATTTAACTTGGATTTGGGTCCTTGACATACAATCCAGACACGTGAAGAAAAGCATTGACGATAATTTCCCATAACCTCCATTTACTAACCCGGCCCAAAATCGTATCATGTTACATTGTATTTGGATGCCAAGTGGCATTCTTCCTGCTCCTCTATACAGCATGACATTAGGTGTGCTTTTCTTTAGATGTAGTATACATTTAAAGAATTTCAATTGACCAGATTCTATTAAGTTAGTGCTTTCGAAGTCCCATATTGCTGATCCATATACAAGATTAGGCACTACCATTGTTTCAAAAAGTACAATTTGTAGATCTATTGGGATATCGTGTTCTTTGATCTTCGCGATTAATGCATACATGGCTTTTATTCCCTGTTTACAGTTTCGAATTTTGCAACTTGAAAACGTGCCATTTGACTTCATTTGAATTCCGAGATAGACGTATTCATCGACTATTTCAAGCGCCTGCCATCTCATTAAGAACTTAGGTGGGTTATTGATTTATCTCTTGGACAATATCATTACTTTTGTTCTTGTAGTATTTATTTGTAGCTGCCAACGGATGCAATAATTATGAACATTATTTAGTGCGTGTTGCAATGCTTCTGGTGTTTCTGACATTATGACCATGTCGTCGGCATATAACAGTATGGCGAGGCGTATACATAGATTTAGATTCCCCTCTGCCATGTCATTAATAGATGTAAGAACAAAAGATTCATTGTCGTGTAGATATTCCTCCAAGTCGTTTAAGAAAATAGAAAATAGGAAAGTTGAGAGACTCTCGCCTTGCCGTACCCCAATATTGCTAATCATACAGTCTGAATCACAATGGTTGATGCTAACAAAGGATTTAATAGATTTATACATGTTATGTACAATTTTGAAGCATTTTCCTATTATATTGCATTTAATTAGCTTGAACCACAAACCAGTTCTCCATACCGTATCAAATGCCTGCTTAAAATCTACGTAACAACAGTAAAGCCTTTTCTTTTGGGCAAAAAGTAATTCTTTAATTAAATACAAGGAAAATATGTTGTCTTGCGTCGATCCTTGTTTCCTAAATCCGGTTTGGGCTTCTGTTATAATTTCATATGATTCTGCATAGCTTTTTAGCCTTAAGTTTAGAATTGATGTAAATAATTTTCCAAGACAACTTAAAAGAGTAATTGAGCGATGATTTCATGGGTCTGATGGATCACCTTTATTCTTGTATCTATGGATGATTTTTCCAACTAGCCATTCATTTGGCACTACCCCATGATCAAAGATATTATTAAACAAGCTCTCATAAACTGGGATCATAATTTAGTGTATATATTATCTACCCCTGCAGCTTTCCCATTTCCTAATTTCCTTATACCATCCCAGATTTCCTTTTTTGTGATTGGTCCGTCAAGTTCGGCACAGTGTGGCACATCCATCATTTCTGTTACATCGACGTTTGTATCTTGTCCCCCTTCTTTAACTTTTAAAAAATGCTGAAAGAGTGCTTCAAGGTCTATTTTATTAGTTTCTTTGGTCTTTTTGGTGGTAGTGTTAAAGAGTTTCCAAAATGCTTTACTATCTCCTTTATGTAGTTTGCGTAAATTGCTATGTAGCTGTTGACGTGTATGTGTGCGTATTTTTTAATTGTTATTTTATAGCGTCGACTGGCCTTCTGTAATCGCTCTCTACTTATGTCTGTTTGGCTTATGTTGTAACTCCGTTTTGCTTTGTGATATTCTTTCCGCACGTGGCTACATTCTTTGTCAAACCATGGCTTATTGTTATTCTTATGTTTACATAGATATTTATTTTTGTAGCCAAATGTATTTTCAGCACTTTCTCTAAAGAGCTTGCCAATCATGCTAGTTGCTACATTTATATTTTCCTCAATATTGCCGTTTTGTATTTCTAAAACAATTTCTTTTATTTCCTGAACTTCTTCGGTGTTTAGGTTTCTTATAAAGAGGTCTTTCTTTTGTGCTACCCATCTTGACAGCTTGTTATTGGCATCTACTTCTCTTGGCAATCGATTATTATTATTATTATTATTATTATTATTATTATTATTATTATTATTATTATTATTAATATTAATATTATTATTATTATTATTATTATTATTATTATTATTATTATTATTATTATTATTATTATTATTGAGTAAAGCGAGATGAAGAGTACAGTGTATATCTGAAAGCACGGCATCAAAATCATATACTTCAAGTTCTGTAATGTATTCTATAAGCCTTTTGTTTCTAATCGCGTAATCTAATAAGCTGTTATTTGTACATGTTGCTTTTCCGACAAGCCTATCCTTCTCCATTCTTCCATTTATTATAAACATATTACATTTTTTACATAGTTGCAGTAATTTTCTTCCACTCCTGTTTTTTCACCCTTTGCGCTGACTTTCCCTATCTTTTGGCATTCCACTAGTTGTAAGTTGCAATAGGTCATTATTTGGACCATCGTCTAGTGCAAGATTCTGAAGGGTGAAGGCATCGAACTGTTCATAGTCACGGTCTGCTCCGGCTTTTGCGTTGAAGTCACCGATTAAACATATTGCTTTGTTCGTGCTACTTAGAGTTAAAACAGTTTGTTCTATCTTACCATACGCACCATTCTCATAATACCTTGAGGACTCTGGCGGTCCATATACTACCCCTAGCAAAAGATCCTCGGCATACACAGTTAAACTGGTACGGATTTTAACCCAGAGTACAAAATTTTCTCTTGATCAATTACTTCCACGTGTCTTACCAAGTTTTCTTTTATTAGTAGTCCTATACCCCCGGCATTCCTCTTCGTTTCTTCGTTAGTAATTTATACCCTGTCATAGATATATAATCTGATGTGTTTGCTTTAGTTTCATTTAGACACATTATATCATGGGAATTTAGGAGTCCATACAGTTCCGGGAAATGTAATTTGGACTTCAAGCCACAAATATTTAGGGACGCAATGTGCAGAGTGTTGTTATTATTATTATTTTTATTATTATTATTATTATTATTATTATTATTATTTGGAATTCTGTTGTTGTTGTTGTTGTTGGTGGTGGTGGTGGTGGTGGTGTTGCCGTTGTCGCTGTTGTTGTCGTCGTCGTTGTGGTTGCTGTTGTGGTTGTTGCTGCTGCTGTGGTGATGATGATGATGGCGGTGGTGTTGGTTGAGGTGCTGATAATTGTGGTGACGGTAACGGTGATGGTTACTGTTGGTGTGATCTTCGTCCTCGTCAACGTAACATTTGGTGGCGTTGCTTTTAGTAGTGCTGTTAGTAGCGGCGTTAGCGATGTTATTTGTTGTAGCAAGATTGATCGCAGATGTCGCACTATTTCTGGCAATGTAACCGATTCCCGATTCGTTGTGAAGTGAAATAGAAGCACGTGTTACTGTCGTGTCTAGACCCGCATCACGTGTAGCGGAAGTATTTATGTTAACAACGGCAGCAGCTACCCTAGTAGAGCTTGTAATAGTAGGAGTAGTAGGGGTGATTGTAGTGACAGGTGTGGTAGTTATAGTAGAAGCAGGACTAGTAGTAGTAGTAGTAGTAGTAGTAGTAGTAGTAGTAGGAGTAGTAGTGGGAGTAGTAGTAGTAGTAGTAGTAGTAGTAGTAGTAGTAGTAGTAGTAGTAGTAGTAGTAGTAGTAGTAGTAGTAGTAGTAGTAGTAGTAGTAGAATAGCAGAAGTAGTAGCAGTAGTATGTGTTGTTGTAGTAGTAGCAGTAGTTGTAACAGTAGTAGTAGTAGAAGCAGCAGTAGTAGTTGTAACAGTAGTAGCAGTAGTAGTAGGCGCTGTGGTAGCAACAGTGGTAGCAACAGGCGTAGCAGTAGAAGCAATAGTAGCAGTGGTAGCAGCAGTAACAGCAGCAGTAGTCGTAGTAGCGGTAGTAGTAGCAGCAGCAGCAGTAGCAGTAATAGTGACAGTAGTAGTAGTAGTAGTAGTAGTAGTAGTAGTAGTAGGAGTAGTAGTAGTAGTAGTAGTAGTAGTATTAGTAGTAGTAGTAGTAGTAGTAGTAGTAGTAGTAGTAGTAGTAGTAGTAGTAGTAGTAGTAGTAGTAGTAGTATTTGCAATTGCAGTAATAATATCAGTATCATCAGCAGCAGCAGTAGCGGTAGAAGTGGTTGCAGCAGTAGTAACTGCAGTAAAAAGTGTACTAGTAGCAACAGTAGTGGTATCAGTGGCATTGATGGTTTCTGTACATTTATTTGGCCGATGCGTTTGTAAGTGTGACAACCATCGACTCGGATTGTTATTATATACAGTTCTAGATCTAAAGCCATCCTACTGATTATCCGGGCGCTGGGTCGGAATATAAAGTTCTCCATCAATATACAGGCGATTGTAAACCATTTTTGCATGTTTGTTATGCCGCCGCGCATCCAGCAATACAGGCGTTAACTGCCTACGCTGTTCTCTGATTTCATATAGAAACTGCTGAGTTACGGAGAAGGTAGTTCCGCGCAGGTGTTCATAGGCCGCGGTTCGCGCATGTTCCAGGCCGTCATATATTAAAAAACGTCCGATTATCGGCCTTGGTTTGGAGGCGTCTCCACGGTCTCTTCCGATTCTATGTACATTTTGGAAAGTAATGTTGTTTCTTACTATAACAATCTTTATTTCAAGAGGGTACATCATCAGTGGCCTGATGTTCCCGAGGTCCTCAAAACATATATACACTATGTACAATAATATAAAATTATACACACGCCAGGTATGTACAAATTGACATATGAACAATAATTGCACTTACACGCACGCATGCACGCACTCACTGAGACACGCAGGCGGGCGGGCAGGCAGGCAGACATGAAGGCAGGCAGGCAGATATGTAGGGAGGCAGACAGGCAGACGTATACTAGTTGCGAGTCTCTTCAAGGTAACAGGTAAGTTGTTTAAATATTTTGGGAAACTAATTTGACCAGACGCTGTAGCTACCCAAGGCAGCATCTGCGGCCAGCCATATCAGCCCCAAAATATTAAACAGAATATTTATTAAATCATACATGTTCAAGTTCACTTTATATAAATGTACATAACGACCGTGGTGGTAGAGTATTTGCGTACAGTAATAATTACATGTGTGTAATATTCATAATTCTATGATTCGGTAGTAGTAGTAGTAGTAGTAGTAGTAGTAGTAGTAGTAGTAGTAGTAGTAGTAGTAGTAGTAGTAGTAGTAGTAGTAGTAGTAGCAGTGGTAGTAGTAGTAGCAGTAGTAGCAGCAGCAGTAGTAGTAGCAGCAGCAACTTCGGCGGCGGCGTTTGGCGGCGGCGGCGGCGGCGGCGGCGCCGGCGCCGGTGGTGGCTCTAGCAGTAGTAGCAGTAGTAGCAGAAGTAGCAGAAGTAGCAGCAGTAGCAGTAGCAGTAGCAGTAGCAGTAGCAGTAGCAGTAGCAGTAGCAGTAGCAATAGCAGCAGTAGCAGTAGTAGTAGTAGCGATTGTAATAGTAAAAGTCATTTTTCATCCTAGCCCTTAATTATAGTATTATAATTGTCCCAAAGGAAAACCTGGCACGTGTCTAAGACCATTGTGAATCCCAAAGCGTTTTCGTCTTTTCAGATGACCAAACTTTGTCTCCAAGGCAGATGTGGCAGTGAAACGAAGAAGAACAGATTATTATTATTATTATTATTATTATTATTATTATTATTATTATTATTATTATTATTTGATGTTCATCTATCTTGTATGTTTGATGTGAATGACCTAAGTGTTGACGAATGCTTAGGATTAATTGGTACAGAATTCCACATTTGCGTTGCCATGTATGTGAAACTGTACCTCCCGTAATCTGTTCTTATTTTTGGAGGCTTTAATAGACTGTTCGTCTTCGACCGTAAATGTCGAGAATGCGTGTCTTCTACCAACGTAAACATGTCTTTCATGTAGATAGGTGCAAGGCCGTTTAATGATTTGTATGTCATGATATTGGTCTTAATTGACATTCTCCGAGTTAATGTTGTCCAGTTCAATGTTTCGTACATTTCTTGTGATGGGGTCCTATAGGGTACTTCTAATATTATTCTAGCTGCACGTTTTTGTAATTTTTTTTAAGCTTATTAGCAATGTAGGAGTACCGGCATAATACACAAGACAACAGTAATCTATATGGGAAAGGATATATGCCTTATAAATCAGGTTTCTTTCTCCAACATTCATATATTTCTTATTTTTCTTTAGCATATAAATAAGTGAAGCGATCTTGTTACAAATTTTGCTAATATGCTGTTGCCATGAAAGGTTGTCATTAATATATAAGCCTAAAAGTTTTGCTTCATTTACTGTTTCTAACTCGCCATTATACATCGGTATCTTCATTCCTTTATGGTTAATCTGCTTTCGTTTGTTTGCACTGCTTATGATTAATAGTTTAGTTTTCTCCGTATTTACAACCATTTTATTATATTGACACCAATTCTGTATCAAAGCCATATCAGAAATTAGTTGTTCTTTTATCTTTGGCAAGCTGTCAAAATTACGGTGCATAGTCGTATCATCACAATACATGTCAATGTTACTATTTACACCCATATGAAGATCGTTTACATATAATATAAACAAGAGTGGTCCCAATACCGAACCTTGCGGTACACCTACACTTACCGGTAAATGATCAGACACCTTATCAGAAATGGCCACATATTGATATCTATTTTCTAAATAAGATGAAAACCTCTTTAGCGTTAACGAATCAAATTTATAAATGCCTAACTTTTCTAACAATATACTATGATTAACTAAGTCGAATGCTTTCTTAAAATCTATTAAAATAGCGCCTACAAACTCGCCATTATCTATTGCAAATCTCCATTTTTCTACTAATTTAAGTAGTGCAGTCTCGCATGAATGTTTTGGCCTGAATCCTGACTGCGCATCATTCACTAAATCATAATTACTTAGAAATTTGTACAAATGATTGTGAACATGTTCAATAATTTTGGACAAAATCGGTAAAATAGATATGGGTCTATAATTACTAATATCTCCTTTGTTGTCTGATTTGAATAACGGTTTTACCTTTGCGCACTTCCATACTGTCGGAAATACGCCCGTATCGATGATTATATTAATAATACGTGTTATTGATGGCGCTATGACTGGTGCTGCTAATATGAGGAAATGTGCATTCAGCCCGTCAAAACCGGAAGACTTATTTGTTTTTAGGCGGCTAAGTTCATCGTAGACGTAATTTACTGTTATTCTCGCGATTTTGAATTTAATTTCGCTTGGGACTTTATTTCTAACATACGTTTTAAGGTCATTTGATATTGCGTGGGAGTGTGTATTTATGGAATTTGCTAGATTAACGGCAACAGTAGTGAAATATTGATTAAACGTTTCGCAGTGTTTTTCCATGTCTCTAATTTCATTTCCGTCAATATCGTGCAAAACCAATGGCATTTTGTTCGCTTTTGGATTGATGCTTTTCATAATGTTCCATATATTCGAAGGATTCTTTTTATTGTCAACCAACGATGTGCTGAAGTAGTTTTGCTTAGAACGTTCAATTAACGACATTACTTTATGTTTAAACTATTTGTGTTTAATCATGCTCTTAACCCTTTTATAGTAATCTCTGTCTTTAATTGCTTTTAAAATTTCATCGTTTATCCACCCAGGCTGGCAGAAACGTTTGACTCTACGTTCGATAATAGGAGCGTGATTATTTAAAATATCTATGAATGCGTCCTGCCATATTTGTAGAGCTTCATTAGGATCATTTAGCAAATCCATTATCGCCCAATTATATTCAGACAATGTTTGAAGAAATTTCTGATTGTCAAACTTCTTCTTGCATCTATATTTTATAGAATGGTGACTGTGCGATTTTTGCCTAAGATTCTGACGCATACCAAAAAACGGGAGAATGGTCGCTTGACGCAAAATCGCCTACGCTTACTGATGTAAATTTTGTTTGCTCTGTAACGTAGATATGATCTATTAGCGTAGCTGTTTTTTTCGGTTATTCTAGTCACAGTTTTTACTAATTGTTCAAGATGAAATATTTCCATTACTGGTTGCCATTTCTGCACGAGAGGTTTGAGAAAATTAATATTGAAGTCGCCTATGAGAATGATATCCGCATTATCTGAATACACCGGCTCTAGTAAAGCTTCAAACTCGTCTATCCAGCTCGCCGGGGAATCCGGGGGTCTATAAACGCAACACAATAAAAATGATTTCGTTTTATGGGGCGTAACCTCAATCCATAATGCTTCTATATTCAGAGTTTCTAGATCAAGTCTCCTACTATGGGACTGATTTTCGGCTATGTAGATCATGATTCCTCCTCCTGCATTATTTATCCTATCTTTTCTCTCAACACTATAACCTTGAATATCAATTAGATTATCCGTAACAACACTACTTATACATGCTTCTGTTATACCAAATATTTCTATTTCCTGTACACATTTTTCCATTATTATTTTAATTGGCTTATTTTAGGCATTAAATGCTGTATATTTAAGTGTCCAATACGTATACCCTTTCCCGTTAGATTAAATGACGTAATATCATACTACCTCACGCAGGTCTGATACACCTTTTGCTGCAAACCCACTGCTCAGCGGCAGTCTTAATACTGGCATGCGTATATAGAGAGTTACCATTTTTAATTTTACAATATTGTATAATATTAAGGAGATCGATAAAGTTTAATTTAGTCATATTATTATTATTATTATTATTATTATTATTACCAATATCATCATCATCATCATCATCATCATCATCATCATCATCATCATCATCATCATCATTATCATACTCATCATCATCATCATCATCATCATCATCAGCAGCAGCAGCAGCAGCGGCGGCGGCAGCAGCAGCCGCAGCAGTAGTAGTAGAAGCAGTAGTAGCAGTAGCGGCAGTAGTAGTAGCAGATGTTGCATCCTCCTCCTCATCATCATCATTTTTTATTGTGGTAATGGTGGATGTGGTGGCTGGCATGATTACATTATTTGTAACCATGACGCGGCTACGT
Source organism: Chaetoderma sp. LZ-2023a (assembly GCA_034401795.1). NCBI lineage: Eukaryota > Metazoa > Mollusca > Caudofoveata > Chaetodermatida > Chaetodermatidae > Chaetoderma > Chaetoderma sp. LZ-2023a. Next base: position 61,275,163 of record CM067366.1, on the reverse strand, counting down.
ACATCGTCAAGCGATACTGAAGGAACAGGTGTGTACTCATCAACAAAGGCAACAAATGTGTCAATGGTTTCCGCATCCATATTTCCATTAAGATCATTAATAAGTAACTTATCAAATCTGTTAGAGATAGATACATTGTAAATAATGGCATCATCAACATCATCATCACCATCATCATCCTTATTATTATTATTATTATTATTATTATTATTATTATTATTATTATTATTATTATTATTATTATTATTTAGAGTCTTACCCAAATTTGCGTTGCGTCCAGTGTGATCATCACCTCTTGCCCGATAATCCGTAGCTAGCGTTGGCGCTTCTTCTTTGCCGGACCCCTATGCTCTTGGACACCGATTTGCTTTATGACCATGGGCGTTACACACTCGGCATCGGATCGGTTGACCGTGTCGGCACGATGAAAGTCTATGGTTGGGTTCACAGCAGTACTGACATGCAGGCCTTATAATGATCGACACATAGTCGTTTATGCATTGTACCAAGAGACTGGAGCCAGTCCTGTTTATGTGCAGTTTATCCGCGAAGTAAAGTTCATTGTTAATTCTAGCTGGTGCGTTGTTGGCGTAGAATAGCTCTGGCGACTCGATAACGGTGAAATTTAAGAATTGTGCCCGCACTTCCAGATGGCGATTAAAGTTCCGAACGAATTCCTGCCGACGTGGGTTGTCTGCCCGTGGACACAGTTCACAGACGTACAATTTGCTTTGCGGGGCTAACACATGAAGATCACACACCAGCCCATCCAATGCTTTGAGAGCGTCACGTATGTCACCGTCGGAATTGTTTGTTCCTGCCATTACTATAATGTTTTTGTAGTGTTGCAGATTCATCGAATATAATACCTCCAATATACGTTCAATCTTTGCCCCTCTACAGCAGATACCATTAACTGACTGTATAATAAGGAAAAATTAGTTACCTCTCCGGGATGTAGAAATTGTTTGAGCGTAGCTTTCGTGACCATCTCGGTCACTTCTTCAGGACTAACTGACGGTCGCTGGCAACGTCACTCTGGTCAGTTCTTGTGGAGTCACGTGACAGCATGGACTGGTAGACTGCTGGTATACGGTAGCCCTCGTCTCTGTTCATGGTTGGTTGATGCTTGTAGATTTCTATGGCCTCTTCAACCTTCTGTTTGAATAAGTTGGTCTCAATGTTAATGACCTAGGCAGTCCATGCTGTCACGTGACTCCACAAGAACTGACCAGAGTGACGTTGCCAGCGACCGTCAGTTAGTGTTGAGGAAGTGACCGAGATAGTCACGAAAGCTACACTCAAACAATTTCTACATCCCGGAGAGGTAACTAATTTTTCCTTATTATGAATCATCCTGGGATCGGGACCAACATTTTCGGAAATATATTAACTGACTGGTTAAGGCCACGTTCATTTATTCCTTTAATAATGGATGAACCTATGATGAGTGTTTGTTTTGTAGGATCTGATCAGCGCCCTTTCGATCTACTAGCACTCGTAATGACGGGGATCTGGTTATGATCTGTAGATAGTGTGTCATGCTTCAAATGATGGTCGGAATTTGTAGAAATTGCGTCTATATTCTGAGTCTGCTTCTGGCGGATGGATGTAGAGCTCGTATCCTTCTGTTCTTATTGTTGATGCAAGTTTTTTTATGTACCCCTATGCTCACGTTATGTTGCATTGATCTGGCGGCTTTCGTATTTCTGAGGGTGGAGAGGCTCGCCCCTTCTCGGCCATTGCCGCGAGGTTTACACATGTCCTCACAATTTAACGATTTACGATTCCTGAGTAAAGTGACACTATCGCTAGGCTCAGAGATATTTTCAGGGAGCTCATCTGTACCGACACCTATCTCTGCTGTTTCTGTTTTACTGTTCATGACGGCAGCTAATCTAACGTTTAGCTCATTATTTTCGTCTCTAAGAATGGTTATTTCATCATCCCTCTGAAGTAGAAATTTGTTTAGTTCTTTAGTTTGTAACAGTAACTCATTTTCAGATGCTATTCTCGGCGTGTTTATGACAATACTAACGGGTGTAATAGTAATTTCAGGATTGAAATTGAGCTCCTTAGGTTTTTGTCTCTGGACTTGCCACATCATTGCGTGCGGTATGCGTAAAGTTTCCTGAAGATATGGCCATCTGAATCGCGGCTGCTATCATAGATATCGCTCGCCAAATACAATAAGTCTGTAGCTATCCAATAACGGAATTGGCACCTTGTACGTGGATGACAGATGTGATGGGGGTACACAGTGACAATAGCGCTACGTTGATTTCTATCTGCCGCAAAACGATTCACACGGAAAATTATTCCATTGTCCCCCTTGAGAGTGCCTACACCGTAATACGGTTCACATTGTTCTAACCATTTCGAAAAATTACTGGAATCTTTGACTTTAACAGTTACGGAGAAAGTGTTATATTTAGTTTTGAAATTTACATTGTCATCACATCTAACATCTTCTAAATCTTCTATACTTGCATTGATATTGCTATTTAACAAATCAGCATTTATAGTTAATAGACTTTCACATAATAGACCGGATGTCGCCATTGTAAACACGTGTACGATTCCGGTCGACCAGGCACGGTAAAGAAATTTAACTGTCCTTAAGGGATTAACTTCCGCCATTACGCCTTGAGAACAACGTTGATTTGACCAACGTCAATATTACATTGAGCAAATTATATGCAATTTGAACAATTCTTATAAATATAAATATAAAAAATCACTTATAACTCGTTATATTCCGCATATTTTTTAAAAACTATGTACACATTCCTAAGCACGCCATTCTTAGCTACACAATGATATAAATATTATAACACTAATCACGCGAGAAACATATTAAATTTCGAGATATTACGGAGCAACTTTTAAGCGTGTTCACTATCACAATGGCGGTCACGGTGAGTTCCTTTTCTATAAACGTCTTCAAAACGTCGTCACAATTGTCATTTTCGCGTTCAATTATACCGTGAAAGAGCAAATTCCGTTATCTGCTCATCTACAGATTTTATTTCTTCGCACAGACAACAATCGGCCTCCCTCAATTGGTTAATTTCCTCCCTCTGTGCTACTGCTATGCCCTCCTGGTTATTTAGGGTCCGTTCGTGGGCACTACTTGCAGTTTCTAGACTAGTCACTCTATTTTCTATTTGTTGAATAGCTTGATTAAACCTTACCATATGCTGTTCTATACTTTCTAATCGACCAAGAGAATCACACGTTTTGTTCTGTGAAGCAGTAAGGTTGCTTTGCGATTCTACCATTTCATTCATTTGAACCGAAAGTCTATCTAGCTGTCGTAGAACGCTGTGTGTCATTAAAAGAAAGTATGAATCAGCTCATGTTGTAGGTCGTGGGGGAGCGGGTTAGTTGGTGTTGTTGATGTATTTGGGATTGAGACGGCTGAGGCTGCACTTTTCCCTGTACGTGCTGTGGGTAAGGATGCTGCCCAGCATACATCACAGGAGGTAGGTTTCCCCGGAGTGGTTGCGATGGAGGATGGTTTGGCATATGCGTATGCATATGTGATGCTGTGGGCTGAGAATGAGATATTACTGATGAGTACGCTTGGGTATACATTGGTTGGGCAGCAGAACACTGTGTGAAATGTACGCTCGATTCTGGTCTTGCTGATAGGCTAGCTACCGTTGAGATTTGCTGCATCATGGGCGATATCACTGGACCGATTGATGTCGGAGAAGGGTTGCCAGCATGATGCTGAAACGTGATCAAATTGTTCGTTGGCATTCCATTATAGAATTTGGCGTTTGGAATACATCGCCTGACGCTGCGATGTCGACACCATTTAATACGAGATTAGCCCTGCCGATTATCTCCCCGGTCGTCAGTGTGATCTCCCTTTAGAAGGGCGGCGTCAGCGTTTCTGGCTGTGCAGGAGCCTGTATTGGGCCGTCTGGCGACTGCGACGCTTTGCCCTTCCCAATGTACAGCGTCTCGCTAGTTAATGTGGTCGTAGTGGTCATGACTGGTTGATCAGCTAGAGCCATTGTCAATACACTTTTCGTCACGGTCTCTGGCTACGGCACTCAGACAATATTGCGTCAAGCCAGCAGTTTTAAAGCAATGTTAACCAATTGTTTGCTTTGACGGTACAGACGGAAGGATCTTAAATGTACTTCCTGCCTACTGCTCAATGTTCACCTACGACCAGCTCTCTGTTCTGAACTATTGCCACGGAAATATATAAATCCAATATACTTTCACGAAGAACTTCCTAAAATTACTCATCATTATTCATAACGTGAACACTGTTCATATACAGAAACTTGCTAGAGTCTATGATCATAACTTGACTTTACTTTGCAAACTTATTCCGTTCATGGAAAGTCTTTAAACTATATAAATCTTCTCTATCGAAAAAACTTGACTGATATCAACTACCGCCATTAGCATGGTCAACCAATGCATGAGAAAACCACCCCTAGTTTGCAGTGTTTATTTTTTCACCTTTGGCTTCCTATATGATTTGTACTAAACACATGGTATACGATCCTGATCGTTGGCTGCCATATTGACCGCCTTCTTGGATTTACGAATTTGACGGGCCTAAATCGATATTCCATGTGTACCAATTAATTCCTGGACCCTGGAAACCCTAGAGTAGACATATATATATTATTGTTTTACACCTAGTTGGGTGGGTGGATGGATGGGTGGATGGGTGGATGGATGGATGTGAGAGGCGTAGACGACGGGCTGGGCTGCAAAGAAATGTCTCCTCGTTTCCTCTTTCGTCCCTAGTTTTCGCGCCTAGAAACGAGGAGGCAGGACTTGATTTTTTGAATATGAATGAACAAAAAGTTATATATATATATATATATATATATATATATATATTTGATGGTGGTATTGCGGGTAGGCGGAGCGCTCTCTCCTCGATTCTCTTTCGCTCTAACTTTCGTGTTTAGAATCGAGGAGGAAGGACATCCGAGAAATCCCAAATTCACCGTCACCGCCATCATCGTCACTGCTGTTGTCGTCCTCGCCACCATCATCGTTATTGTTTTCGTTATTCAGCTCCATCACTCAGTGAGCGATGGAGCGGGAGGACGGAGATGCTGATGGTGGTGTTGATGGTGATGGTGATGATGATGGTTGGGATGATGATGATGATGATGATGATGATGATGATGATGGGGTGATTCTAGTAATCATTACTGGTATCGACCCCGCCATCATCACCATTATTATTATCGATATAATATTATTGATTGCAACAATAAAATAATAAAATAATGCTGATGAAAACGATGATGATGAAAATAAGGATAATAATTAATAGTAATTATGGTGTTGAATATGATGGAAATTATGATGGTATTAATACTTATGTTAATTATGTGCAATTTTACAAACTTTATACAATGATTATTGAATACTAGTATTCGTCACAGAATTATGGAAATATGTACACTCAAGAGCCGATGGCTTATAGTGGAAATAAACTTACTTACCTAATAATAAGGAAGTTATAGCCATTTTCCTTATTTTCAGGATCAATGGCGGCCATCTTGGATGTGACCCAGTTTTACCAACTTTCCGGGGGTCAGATTTTGGTAGACCTTTTTCCTGCCATTCACTACATCCATTAAGTTTAAAACCCACTGACAAATGTTTTGTTAGAATATTTTGTGGGTTAAACGGTTTTTTCATAACGTGACCCGCCTATCGCGACCACGGATGACGCCAGTTAAGTAAATGGCAATTGCGTATGACTGGGTATTCACTGACTGCCTACTCTGACGATCAGCTGCATACTTATATAGCCTTAAATTATCTTTTAGTAATTTGAACAGAAATTGACCAGACGCAAATTTACATATTTTTATCAGAAATAAAATTGCATTGACTATTATAATTTTATTCGACTACGTAATAGATTTAGCAACAAAAACATTATTTCGGAGACTAGACATCCGGGGAGAAAATTGCTGCTTTTGAGAGGGCCGTGAACAATCTAGCCAGTATATACGATATCTCTGATTAGGACGATATTTCATTGAAGGAAGTTGACCGACCACAGCTCACAGTTTATATTTATGAAGTTTCATGAACATAACGTCGATCTGCGGCCGCATTTTTGCGGCCTCCATAAAGTGGCACTCGGATAGTGGAAGACTAAGAAAATGACAATATCACAGAACATAATAACAAATATATAGAATCAGATGGTTCGTCCCCACATCAATTTGAACATCCCATGCCACCCCACCCCACCTCACCCCTCCCCATGCCATACTAACCTAACAATGATAACCTAACTACCATCAAATTTATTCTGTTCTTCGTCTATCTACTAATAAGCAATACCAGCTGATAAATTTACAAGACCAACTTAAAATAATCGGCAACAGAAATGCCAATAGAATACATAGTTAGATATATTACTGAGGAAGCCTTAGAGCAAAGCGCACTGCGCCGTGGATGTTACGAGTGGCCCATTTCTTTGTAATGGCACGTAGGGTAAAAGGTCTCCACGGTCAGGTTAGTACAAATTAGGCCCAGCGTCTGAAAAATGTGGTGAATCGAAGATCACTAATTAAATTTGATTAGGCCTGATCTCGTGATTTGCGAATAATGGTGATCTCAACATGCACACCACGCTCCCTTTCTCCATTTCATATGGAGCAGTCAACCCCTATCCTTTCCATTTCCTGACTCTTAGATATATGGCCGTTGGTTTCACGAAAAAATAAAACCGCATAAAATCAAAATTTCAACAACAAAAGTATACGCCAACCAAATCAATCAAGCGACAACGACTTAGCAAGGACGTAACGAAACTGCAAGCGGGGTACTAGATACGGGAGCGGAGTGGGAGGGCTAGGTCCGTGCAATTGTACGATGGGTTTGAACATGCTTAACATTAACTTTACGGCAATACTTTTATGTTTTGACTGGATGGTGTTGCCGCCATTGGCAGCTACAGCTCCAAGTCAAATTAATTTCAAAATATTCAAGGCCTACCTGTATTGTAGTTACCTTGAAATCGAAATTTTGGGACCGCAGTGTTCAACGCGTTACGATCGAGTCCAACACGCATACAATGTGGACAGAGTGGTGGTTCGCACCCCACCCACCCCACACACATACACCCCCCACCACCCCAACCCCAAACCCGTCAACCCACACGAACAAGGACATTCATAGTCTAACTCTGCTCTGAAACTAAAAAAGCAACGCTATTTGAATATACATGACGGGCCAGGCTGAGGGTCAGCGCAGACTCGGACTAGATAAATAAAATGATACCAAAGTGATAACAGTTATCTATTTTGTTCTGTATTTAGGTATTCCAATAATTGAAGGTGCACCGACATAAAATATGGCCGGACCAATTTATAACCATGAGCCATGTGGTGTTATGGTGGACGATGGCCATCCAATGGGATACATGTACTCTCGACCCGATACCAGACGATTAAGCCTATTTGGACTGCAGGGTTAATTAGTTGTGTGGGTGGGGTGGGGGGCGGGGGGGGGGGCGGGGGGCTGCCTATCGGTGGGGAAAGGAGGGAAAGTCCGTTGGTGCTGCTGCCGCTCTTCTGCCGATGCTCCCAAATATAATAAATTCGTTACGTATGTGTCAAAATGATGTTGAATATTTTGAAACTAATTTGACTGAAAGCTGTCGCTGCCAGCACCAGCTTCAAGTCAAATTGGTTTCAAAATATTTAACAGCTTACATGTATGATTATGGTACTTGTCTTTGATTTAGGGGCCCGTTATTTTTTTTAACCCCCGGGATGTAATCTCCTTAGCCCTTGCATTAATCTATCTCTGTCCGACACTAGCAAACACGTGTTAGGATTTATATTATACAGCTATGTTGGTCAAACAACCTATATTGTAGATCAAATGAGAGTTCTTGACCAACATAATCCATTATTATACTTAAAACTATACGTAGAGAGGAGGATGCACACAGGTTTTAGACTCTTATCTTATAGTATCTCACGTATGAAATACATCGTAACCGGAATTGTTCTACAACCGACCGACCGACCGGGCCAACGACCGACCAACCGACCGAATGATAGATCTGACAAACTGACAGATCGAACGACTTACCGATTGACTCATCCACTGACTGACAGAGCGACCGACTGACCAACGGGATTGCGAGAATGATAATAAAGATGATGATAACGATATTTTAGAGAAGGAGGTCGTGCAATACTGTGATATCGATACGTCCTCCCGGTTATTGGAATAGTTAGATTATATGACTGAACAACACATCAGTATTACCTTAGGACGTGGCCTCTGTCGATAGACTCTGGGAATCCAGCCAACAACGCAAAGAAGAATGACGGAATACCCAGTCTGTGTAGCAGCAAATCCTCAATTGTGGCAGTTCTGGTTAGTTCTGGATCACTCATTTCAAACGCATGCCCAAGAATTTCGCGCACTGGCGTTTTAAACGTCATACTGAGAAAAATAATGTTTTATAAGAATGTTTAATTATTCATTCCTCAGTTCATTGATTAGTTTACGTGTTGGGCTAGTTGTTTGTTTGGTCGCCAGTGGATAAGATAGATAAATAACTAGCTAGATAGATGGATAGCTAGCTAGCTAGACAGACAGACAGACAGACAGACAGACAGACATGCAGGCAGGCAGGCAGGCAGGCAGGCAGGCAAGCAGGCAGCCAGCCAGCCAGCCAGCCAGCCAGACAGACAGACAGACAGACAGACAGACAGACAGACAGACAGACAGACAGACAGGAAGGCAGGCAGTCAAATTAAGTTTGATTAGAATCTTAGGGCAATTACTAGCATGTACTCAAAATAGCTAACATATTACCGTAAATTGTACATGATTTTAAAGATTTAGATAAGAGGAAATTGTGAATTTTAATCGGACCGAGATATATCGAACCTACCCAAAACGTACATTGCTAGAATGCCGGCATTTGATAGAAGCGATAACACCATCGTGACCATGCCGTCAAACACACTGTCAGTGAATTGTAACCATGCCATCAATCAGATAACCAGCTATTGCTTTGCAACAGTGCCACAAAAGCAGACACCCATATAATTGCAACCATGATAGCACCGGGTGAGCCATTGAATGGTAATTGCAACACACAATCTACAGTCATTGAATGGTAACCATGACGCCAAACGTACATCCATCGAATGGCACCAAACAGACAAGAATTGAATGCTAACCATTGCGCAAAACAGACTGCCATTAAATGATAACCATGCCGCCAGACAGACAGCCATTGAATGGTGATCGTAGCGTAAAACAGACAGTCATTGCATGGATGGTAACCATGGTGCCAACAAGACAGTCATTGAATGTTAACCATGGCACCAAACAGAAGTCTTTGAATGGTAACCATGGCAGCAACAAACAGTCATTGCATGGTAATTATGCATGGCGCCAAATAGAAAGTCATTGAATGGTAACCATTACGCCAAACAGACAGTCATTAAATGGTAAACGTAGCATAAAACATACAGTCATTGAATGGTAACCATGACACCAAACAGACAGTTATTGAATGGTAAACATGGCACCAAACAAACAGTCGTTAAATGGTAGCCACGGCACCAACAAACATTCACTGAATGGTAACCATGGCACCAAACATAATTTTATTGAATGATGAGCATGGCTCAAAACCGACAGTCATTGGTTGGTATTGGTAACCATGGTGCCAAACAGACATTAATTGAATTGTAATCGTAGCACAAAATAGGCAATCATTGAATGGTAAGCATGGCACCAAACAGACAGTTATTCATTGGTAAACATAGCGCCAAACAGACAGTCATTGAATTGTGATCGTGGTATAAAACAGACAGTCATTGAAGGGTAACCACGGCACCAAACAGACATTGAGCCGTAACCATGGCACCAAATATACATTAAATAGTAACCTCTGCACCAAACATACAGACCTGGTTAACCACAACATCAACACACACAGCCATTGTATGGTAAAGATGGCACCAATCATATACACATTGAATGGTAATCGTCACACCATAGGAAGCAGGATTACAAGCGGCGAGGTATTGATTGGTATCCATGATATTAGCCATAGCCATTGGGTGACAGCCATGATAGAGCTATTGCCTGTTATATAGTGAGCTATAAGCCACTCGGTCAGTGGGAACACTAATAACGATTGACTAATCCTATCCCTTGCCACATTAGCTACTGTCTTCCAAGGCCCTGTACTTCTACATGATCAGATGGATTGTAAAATTTGTTGTACGACGTGTGCTGATGCCTATTGGTCGTACGACATATTGCACACGCTACCTGATCGTGTAACTCCGGTATTAGGCCATGATATTATGGGAAATGTTAGTTAGCAGTCTCGATAAACAACCAATGAACGACAGACTGGCCACCCAAAAATTACTTTTGAAGGCGATGTCAATCATGAAACATTCCTTTATAAGTAGTCATGCTCACCACCAAACTACCAGACAAAGATAGGTCACAGTGGCCAGCAAGGAATATCATCGATGGTGTGGAGCATAGTGGGGTGAGTCGTGGGTAGGTGTGGGTGGATGGGTGGTTGTTGAGACTCAATCAAGAGAAAGCCTTGTAAAAGAATGAAATCAGTAAGCGCACTTAAACTAATCAATCAGTGGCAAACAAGTATTACATACTATTCTAAGCAATGCCGACCAATTGGTAGTCGCCGTCGCCGCCGCTGCCGTTGGCGGCGTCGTCGGCGTCGTCGTCGTCATTGTCGCTACCGCCCCGCCGTCGCCGTCGTTATTATTGTTGTTTATTTGCGTGTATCATTGTATATCAGTCAAAGGTCGTATAATTGAGACGATATATGTATGGACTCTGTTTCTGGCACATGGCGATGCATTGTTAGATACCATCATTGAAGATGAAACCAGTGTCCACATTGTCGTCTTCACCTTGAGGCGTTAATATCGATCATGTTCTATTCTTTATAATAGGTTATTGTTTGAAATGATTGTCACGATTGATTTGTTTCGAGTAAGAGCGACGTGTAGGTATGCGCCCTACTCGCGGCATCATGTCAATTCAATACGTGAATCAGCCTTGATATCGCAATATAAACCAGTAAAAAGACATGATAGCCAAAATCCAATCTGTATCTTATCAATAAGCACATATCTCTGAGCACACATATCTATGACTCTAGAACTAATAAGCCCGTAGAGGTTAAACGTTTGTCGTATCAGACACTAGTACGAGAGAACCACCCACTTGGAATCAGATATTCCTTTTCCAATAAATAAGCGGCGTTTGACAAGCAGCATTTTCATACCTCATTCCCTCATCTCTTTATCATTCTATACTATGATATATTCTTATATACTAGAAATATTCAACTCCTGAATGCGCATGCGACAAGCCATCTACTATTAGATGGCAAAGGAAATAGCATTCTATTTCGACCAGCAGCAAAACGTAGGATGATGGCAATGTCCTTAAACACCGCCCTCCCACCAACACCTCTCCCCCCCCCCCCCCCCCCGGGACATATCAGTGGGGACGATTCTTATAGTGATGATTGCGTTGATGATTGCGTTGAGCAGCAGGTATTAGTTGATTTATCGTATTTCCCCCAATTAATGATCAAGTGTCCATCAACCAATTCCAATGGCCTAATTAATTCATGCCAGGCTTATCCTAGCCACTGATCTGTATAAATATAGGCTAAATTTGTTCTAAGAGCAATCATTAGATGAAATTAACTAGTTTCCAATTTCAGTTTAGATAAATCGGTCCAAAACACCTAATTTCTTTCCTTAACGCGTTCACGGCGAAGTCGACCGAAACAGGCCTCTACAGTGGTCTTCAGGATTGCACATTTTTCAGACCAAGGTAATTCTACATTCAAAAATTTACCAGTGGATTGACTGGCTCTATGCAAGAGCCGGTCGTTCCAGTTGTAAAATGTCAAAAATTAGTATTATTAATTATGCAAATATTTTGATATTCTTGACCAAATCTAGCCATTACCCCTTTCACCGACAAATCCTTGAAAAAGTATATTCTTTACGATATAAAACTTATCTTGTTGAATATTTTGCTGCACAATGGATTCCAGTCAGATTTATTTCAAAATATTCAACGGGTTTCCTGTATGGCTGCATTGAAAATAAAATGTAGGGAATTCATCGGTGAAAGAGTTAACGTGGTAGGCCTAATGCTATACGTTTTCTATAAATACCCGCCTTCCGGAGTTCTTAGTAACCCTTTCATCTCTGAAAACTAAGAATTCGATCTTTCCAGTTTTAGCTATAACCAGCCCATCTCAAGCTAAGCTCCAACCACACTCGCTCGTGTTGGGATCGATCGATCACTTTACTCCCTGACTATCGATTTTCAGAATACTATACAGGTAAGCTGTTGAATATTTTGAAACCGTGCCATAGTCAGCAACAGCGCTCAGTCAAATTAGTTTCAAAATATTTAACAGCATCTTTATTAAATAGTAAGGACAAACACATAATTGACGACGGACTCATTGTTGTTGTATGAATTGTCTGGCTTTGCTATTTAATAAACATGCTTTTGAATATTTTGTAACTAATTTGACTAGGCGCTGTTGTTGTCATAGGAAGCAGCACCCAGTTAAATTAGATTAGAAATATTCAACGGCTTACCATTATAGATTTCTGATTTGATAGTCAGGGAGCTCAGGAAATAGATCAATCCCAACACATGCGAAATATGGGTGGAGCTTAGCTAGAGATGGGCGGAACATAGCTAAAACTGTAACGGTCCATTTTAGCATACAGCGCTGTCCCGTAATAATTGTAGTCCGCAAGCGCACAGATGAAGGTGAGCAATCTCCAACGTTATTCGTAGCTCCTCTCCACTCATGACTATAAACGGGCAAGGGTGTTAATAGACAGAAAGATAAAACCACCATAAATATGGTCTGAATGGTATCTAGGAATTAGGGACTCAACATAGAGCAACAAAACCAGCGCCTTCTTCACCCGTGTCCGTGTTCATTCAAAACATCAACGCAAGAAGGCCATAACATTTGGTCACATTATGAGACACAACTGTATACAAATTGACTTAATATTATGGACAATTTGAAGGAAAGCAGTTGATAGAAAGGACATGTAAGGTAAAGAGCATGACTTTACAAGACGTATACTGAACCAATTTTACTTTAAACAAATTGTATTTACCTTTTTGTGAGGAGACAAAGAGTCATTATCAGAAATGGTCGCGCCGATTATAAAGAATTATCAAGTGGCGTTCCCTAAAGATCTAATTTGGACTCAGTATTATTCCTCCTGTCCATAAACGACCGACCAGTGGTCCTCTGAACAGTCAAACCATTTGCCGATGACACAAACTGTAATAGACTATTCACGATACATCAGATTGCCGCACTCTTCAACAAGATTTGAAGTCCCTCTCTCTGCATGGTCCAAAATATGGCTAATCAGATTTAATGCGGAGAAATGTATAGCGGTAAGAATTAAGTCATCCGTAGACTATCTATTTTCCATAAACGGCCCCTATTTAAGCGAAGGAGCCGCCCAGAGAGATCTTAGAATCGCAGCTTACAACTCACTCAAGCGCTCGGCCGATCGGCTCACATCATAAATATTACGAACAAAGCCAAACTAAAAATCGGCATGATAACGTGATGCTTAAAAAACACAGATCACCGACCCTTATTAAAACACGTTTTAACTATGTCACCTGTCATTAGACAACATTAGAATACGGGTCAATCACTGAGAACCCACAACTTATTAAAGCCAAATTGTCGATTTAGTAGGTGCTACAAACGTTACCACGAAACTCCCACGTCTACGTTAGAGGACAAGAGGAGACATTTATACTGGTCTCGTGGATGGTACAACACAGAACCCTCTACGCAATTCAAGTGCCCTAAAAAACTTCGTGGACATTCATTCAAATTGCATAAACAAAGATGTAACGCAGAACTGGCTAAAAATTATTTCTATCCAGACCAATAGATGATTGGAATAAGCTGCTAGAGGAAATTTTCTCCTTACCGTCAGTGGGATCCTTTAAGAGAAGACTGAGAGCGGTGCCATTGACGTAGCATGCTAAACCGCCGAGTAAGCAAGTAAGTATACCAAGTATGGAAAACTGGAAGGAGGATTGATTATTTTGGTGAACATGATCCTTCGTTCTGCGTAAATGGTGCCTCAGACATTGGAATTAGATGTTGTGGAAATTGCGGATGATAGGCATGGCGCATGGGTGAGGTGAGAAAAATGGTATGCCATTGACCGTGGTAGGTATGGCGGTGGTGGTGTCATGGCATTGCAGACCTTGTTATCAGTCGTTGAAAGCTGAATGCAACTAGGCCATCACGAATATTGTCATTGAATTTATACCGCAGAACCCAGGCGGCGTTTAGCTGGGCTTGCCGCTGATCTTCTTCAGGGGGATATTCATCCATGCGTTAAACGCCATAGAGTACGAATGAAACGACCCATATTAATAATATCCGTGACCTTGAACTTGCTGTGAATCCGGAATGCTACGCTCTGGACCTTTTCAGTTTATCCATCCATCTTAGACTTAATGATAGGAATAGAATATTGTTCACTAGGTATAGGACCGGTAACCATTCATTACCAATAGAAAATGGAAGGTGGGAAGGAATACTAAGAGAAGAAAGGAAATGCAGCATATGTGACAAAAACGAAATTGGAGATGAGTTCCATTACATTTTTATTTGCAACTTTTTTCATACATTACGATTAGAAACACCACCTAAATACTACCGTAAGAGACCACATTATTTTTAATTCTTCCAGTTATTCACTAGCAATAACAAAAAACTACTATATAATAAATGCAATTATTACACATTTCCAAAAAGGGTGAAACTGTCGCACAAACACGGCCAACAAACATACCCCATGCAGGTAAAAAACCCCGAAAACAAAGTGAAATTGTGAACGAAAAAATGGTTAATATGAAAAAAGCTTGCCTGAAAAGAAGCAATCACATTACTGTAGTAAATCTAGATTATCCCTTTTATTGTTAGCAGTTAATATATAGAGATATATAGTCCAGTCAATCTAGGCCAAAAATATTTTAACCCGGAACAAATTGCAACATAATTTTTTTACCTCGCCCAGTGTATAGGGGGCCATCATGTACAACATATCAAAAGTCCTCCAAAATTCCAATAGGGGAAAGGGTAAAATTTGCATAATTATTACCAGATTTGGGCCATTTCAACTGAAAAATCCATTTTTCTTTATTTCTTTAAAACCGGTATGTAATATATGGGTGACTGGGTATTTTTGGACATTTTTAGTAATAAATGAATACGATTGACACAAATTAAATGTATTGTGTTATGCCACTTGCATGGATTTACCTAATACCATCATTGATATTGATACAATACATATTATATTTTATTATGTCACGGTATTGTGTGTTTCTAAGCTAAGCTAAGATGAAATAGTATGGCATAGGTACCTGGTTTCTACTAATTTCATCTTGCATCAATTATCTAAATCATCTTACTCAATGAGCGTTATTGAATTCGAGCAACTGAGACCCTTACAGTCTTCGCAGGCGGATGTGCAGCTGAGCCCATGTTTTCTACAGGTGCATCTGTTTGATTCACAGCCAGTTTTGCAGCTGCATCTAAATGAATACAGTAAATCGTCAGGTGCTGCCAGCATGTCAGTCTTAACAGGCAGCATTTGGTGGTTGAGAACTTTCCAGCCCCATTCTGTTGGATCCATATCTCCAGCATCTCCTCTCCAAACTTGAATTTGGTAGTACACGCGAAGACTGTGAAACTTTGCGGATGCGGGTGTTGGTGGTAAATCTCGTGCTTCAACATACTTGGAACTTTTTGCAACCTTCTCCCTGAATCGCTTGTACCGCAAAGCAACTAGACTATCCATTGAAGTGCCATTGTATAGAATAAGCATTGCCTTCTCTCCTGCTTTTATCACGTCATCTTTATTCGCATTACTCATTGTAAACACTTCAGCAATTTGAGAGAGTTCTTTGCAGCACTGGATTTTGCTAAGGGATGCAGATTTTCCAATTCCATAAAGCCTAGATGTTGAGTCACAGCCAAGGATAGCATGGATAAATAACAGCTGTGAGCACAAACAGAACCCGAGTTTTTCCTTTGCCATTTTGATATTCCACAGTCGGGGTTTCTTTGCATTTTGCTTTGGCTCTGGTCTGAAAAATAGCTGACAGCCATTCATATCAGTATGGTATAGAAGCAACACCAGTAGGTCGGTATCGTCTCCAACAAGAGCAGTATTTGTTGACATTGAAGCCAAGATAGCCGTTTGCGTAATTAAGACATCAGCATCACCGCTTGCCTTTATCGTTAATCATCCAGCCTGTTCGAGAGATGAGCTTAAGATTGATATGAACCGATGTTTGTTCTGCTTGTTACTAAGAAAATCAGGCTTACTCAGAGTTACAACTGTTTGCGGAGTCAGTACAACAGTTGCGCCTGATCCACGAGTTCGCCTCTTATGTGTTACATCTTTTATGTCTGGGCCTTGGTCATAACCATCAAAAACTACTGTAGCCTTTCCATATTTGCTTATGCAATATTTTACATATCTTTGACAAACATGACTGTCTCCTTGAACGCAGAAACAAAGAGAAATCCCAGAGGATGTCAATGTCAGCTGTTGGGTCTGTTTGTTCCATCGCAGTTAACTCCTTAAAGGTCAATGGGAAGTTCCTGGTATGATGAGACTCATAGTTCCTGATACAGATCTTGCCAACTTGCTTGATATCTTCAGATGTTACATTTATCCTTGGAATAAGTTTGCACGAAAGGCTTCCTGGTGTAACAGATGCAATGATTCCCATTCCATGAAATGTATTATGCCCATCTATTGTGCAAATATTGTGATCCACATTGTCGGCAACAAACTGAATGAACTCGCCTGATAATGGCTGTGGTAGATCTCCACCATGAAGTGATGCACTGCGCTCAAACCTCTGTATCTCCGCGTATGAACATCCAAATCCGTGCTTGTACAAGGTGTCAACAATTAATCTAGATCCAAATTTATGGTGCATCTCACATGACAGCCCGAACTGCAAAGGTGCCAAAATAACTCTAGGACGAGTTCCTTGCATAATAGCCTGTCCAACTGATGCCTGTTTCATTTCTGTGTCTTTTCCAGTAAACAAAATCCGCAATAATTCCCGCAGTGTCTCTGGTAAATAATTCAATGCCTTTACTGGGTCGCTCATTTGCTCCCTTGATGGATAGCTTTCAGATGATGTGCATGAATCAATTAACATAATATCGTGTCTAAGCAGTTTGGCAGCTGTCTGGATGATTAGCATGCTCTCTGATTTGGAATCCTTTCTCTTCTGTTCCTTATAGAAGTCAGTCAAAATACTAGATGCTTTAGAACGAAAGGTAACAACGTTTGGCTTACCATTCACAGTGCTAATAAATATTTCATCGCCATAATTATCTTTTATTTTATCCTGCATGTATTTTGTACTGTATGCTTTATTCTCTTTATCATCGAGATACTCTTGCATTTTATTAACGAGGTCGTGCAGGGTCAGCTGCTCATCATCATTATTTTCAAGAAATGCCATTGTCGCGCTAAATGCTCTTACTCTGTCCAAGTCTTCTGGCCTTCCATGTTTTTGGGATGAGCAAGATGAGTGCAGCTGAGGGATATTTTTCATGGTTCGAAAATTTACGCTGCAGCTTTGATGGTATACTGCATTGACAACGCATAAATCCGGCGTGAAGGCAAGCCGCCCAGCTACAAGTTTGCCCCATTCGTCTTTTCTCTGCTCACAGGCCTCGGCGATACTACATTGAAAGTCATGAGTACTTACTGGATAAATATCATAGCCACGTTTCTTTCCATCTTAAATTTTTGCAGGGTGTCCGCATAGCAAACAATGTTCACTAAAATTGAATGTTGGACTTTCTGAACGCATGGGTGGCGGAGATTGTTCAATTTTCTCTGCATCACGGGCAATCCGCCTGGGATCAATGAACTCCCGTCGACATTTTACATGAACCCTCTGTCCTACTTCAGCTATGACATCGCTTTCACGGGCTCTGTTAGCATTGTTAATACCGTCACAGCCTTTAACTCGAAGCTTAACAGTTTGTGAGCCATTTTCTAGGC
Source organism: Chaetoderma sp. LZ-2023a (assembly GCA_034401795.1). NCBI lineage: Eukaryota > Metazoa > Mollusca > Caudofoveata > Chaetodermatida > Chaetodermatidae > Chaetoderma > Chaetoderma sp. LZ-2023a. Next base: position 61,256,993 of record CM067366.1, on the reverse strand, counting down.
TCTGGTTACAAATAACGCATGTATCTAAATCCATGTCCATATTCTGATTGAATTGTATAGAAATTTATTCAAATTGTGAGATAAAAGTGAAAATTAAAATGCAATTTATTTTAGATAAAATTTTAAAAGCGAAAAACAAAATTAAACTTACTTTAAATATAATTTTTTTAAATTACCCCGGCCCTGTGCATACAACCATATTTAATCTGTGGTTTGGAGAATGTGTACAAGTGGTTCAAGGCAATATTGCCAATTGCTTACTGTCTTCCGTGACCATGCAATGCAGAGCTTAGACAACATTTCTACTTCGTTTATTTGCGGAATGAAGCAGGTAAGGGAAGTTTCATTATTCGGATAATGGCGGTAGCTAAATATGCGAATTTACCCACTTTCCCATCGAGGGATTTTGGAGGACTTTTGATATGTGACACCTGGCAGTCCCATGAATGCCGCAGAAAAGAAATAAATTCTGTTGCAATTTGTTCTAGGTTAATTTGTAGTTTTACTGGACTAATATCAATAATATGTAAACTGTCTTGCCACTATATAAATTGTATAATGTTTATACCCCATGTATCACATGTATGATCTGGGAGTAATAAAATCAATCAATCAAACATTGTGCGCGTATGATGACGTCATATACAATTACAGCGTTAATGACTCGATTTACTCCGTCTTACACTCTTAATAGTCCGACATGTTGTACGAATTTATGTCCCTACTATTTAATAAACATTCTGTTGAATATTTGAAACTAATTTGACGCGGCGCTGTTGCTGCCATAGGAAGCAACAGCATCCATTCATTTCAGATTCAAAATATTCAACAGCTTACATGGATTGTCTTCTAGAAATTGATAGTCGGTGAGATCAGGGATCCATCGATCCCAACACGAGCGTGATGTGGGTGGAGCTTAGTTAGAGATGGGCGTGTCATAGCTAAAACTAGAAAAAGGCACATTACAGTTCCTGAGAACAATCGTCTCACCAGAAGCATGAGCAATCTTTGTACTGCCGTTATCAATTTGAAGTTCAAGTTCAAGTGTATTTACAGCCCAGGTCACATCGTGACATATGGGAATATACAATGTACAATAGTTTATATTGCCAGTAGCTGTTGGACTATTATACAATTTTCTTTTCAGCGTTGTTGTATACATACTCCTTATCGTCAATGTCACCATCATCATCATCATCATCATCATCATCATCATCATCACTTGGCCCTACTCATCGTCAGACCTCAAGGTCAAGGTCACTCCATAGTTATCAAAGTGACCAGTTTTCGTTTTAGCCAGAAATCAACTCCACTTGCCCAGAAATTAAAATCACTCAGGATCTTTCTTTCTTTCTTTCTTTCTTTCTTTCTTATTCTCGGTTTAAAAGTTGCAGATTTCATCCGATCAACTACAAATTTGAACAACTGATACCCAGTCTGGATTTGCCCAATTGGTCTCTAGCTACCAACCCTTTCGTGGGCAAAAAGTCAAATAGGAAATGTATGGGGATTTTCACTATGGATCTTTGAACTTCTACTACACCCAGCATCTTGATTGAATTACTACCATACATGGGTAGGATGTTACCCTTGTGGTCGTGAAGATGTTTGTCCACCTAAGAGGTGACCGTGGTCGTTAACCATTGACCTCCAATGCATTGAAAATGGCCCCATAGGGAATGAATTAGGATTATCAGAATGGATTTTTGAGCAGTGACTACACCTAGAGTTATGATCAGATCACAGCCATACTTGGTCAGGATGTTACCCTGTGGGTCATTAAGGTGGTGATTGATCTGGCCGGCACATGCCCAAGTAAAAAGATATTCATTGGGCATCAAAATCACTACAGAAAATAACTCCTCTTTATCAGAGAAGGACAATGGTCATAGTAGATGATACTTTGTGACATCCTGCCATGTTTCCACTGATCCCTGGGTCACTGCTTGGGCCGCAAAATTACATGTTTTCGTTTTTGGCATAGATGTTTGGTTTTTGGACCCTCAACCTAACTTTACCACAGGTGTATCACGTATGACAAATTCAATCGTGATGGTTTCGGAGTGATCTGACCTAAATGTCAAGGTCATCCAGTAGAGTTGCAAGATACCAGCTTTTGTTTTGCTATAGATTACCTCCCCTTACCCATACACGCTGATTGAATCTTAGATTGGAAAGAACTGTTAAATTTTGAATCCAAGGACCCCACACAAACTTTGAGATTTCTCGGTTATTTGGCCCCTGATTTTCCTGAAAACCTTACCAAAGGTATATCACGCATGCCTGATACAGCGGTGATGGGTTTGGAGTGATCCGACATCAAGATCAAGGTCACCCAGTAGAATCACAAGATACCAGTTTTCGTTTTTGGCATAGATTACCTCCTTTTACCCATACAAGATGATTGATAATCTTAGATCGAAATGTTAAGGCACCCCATACAAACT
>CM067366.1:61237046-61247046 GCA_034401795.1 Chaetoderma sp. LZ-2023a | reverse complement strand
GATGGATGGATGGATGGATGGATGGATGGATGGATGGATGGATGGATGGATGGATGGATGGATGGATGGATGGATGGATGGATGGATGGATGGCCTTATAAATATTGGACAACTTTAAGATGATGATGTTTGTCCAGTTACTTTCGATTTTACCAATATGTCACGTAGATTCGGATTTTTCCTAAATGCTATTACTGGGCGCAAATTGAGAGGCTGTCTTAGATTATTCTGTAATTTATGATATTCATCTTTCAAAATTTCGGCAATTTCTACATTTTTTCGATTATATGTCAGAGTGAATGGAATTATTTCACGCTGATCAGCAAGACCGGGGTCCATATTTATGCCCATCGGCCATTCTGTTTCTAATTGCTTAATCCAAAATGATTCTCTAAGTTTCCTTTGTTTATCAGTTTCGTCAGTGGTATTTGAGAGAGGTGGTTGTTCAATGGGTATAATTTCGAAGTCCCGAGCAACTGAATGGCCAGGAAGGTTAAAGTGTTCAGCGACATGCGTGTCTTTTTCATGTCTAATATCGCAAAGGTGTCTAGTAGCTCGCCATCTTAATGGGCATTTGGTTTCACCGACATATTGCTTTTGGCACAATTTACAAGATATTACATAAATGACGTTTTCGGAATCGCAATCTAAATTAGACTGAATTTGAAATTTGTTTTTGTTCTGAAAGCTCATAAACGTTTTTTGATTTGGAAGAAGTAGGTCTAATTTACACCTTTTCTTTCCACATTTCCGAGATTCTCCTGCGCCTGTGATTGGACGATTGTGACGAATCTTGGTAGGCCTGTGATCCGCAGCATTATCAGGGATAGTTTCCAAATCCTGTAAAGTATCAGACTTAATTTTGCGCAAGAATCTAGATGAATAGCCTCTCGGCTTGAGGGCCTTGAATAAGAGAGAGCATGCAGATTCAAAGTTTTTTCTATCACTCGAATTTCTATGAAAACGGATGATTTGTGATTTTACAATTCCTTTAAAGGTATGAGGTGGATGGAAGGATTTCTTGTGAAGTAGTTGATGAGAATCTGTGGGCTTAAAATATACTTTATAATCAAGGTGTCCCGTTGTGTCATACATTACACCTTTGTATAGCGTTAAATCTAAAAAGTCCATGGATATTTGGTCAATGTTGGCTTTTAGCTTGATATTCGGGTCATGATTGTTCAAAATGGTGAAAAATTCATTAAATTCTTCCTTTGTATGATGCCAAATAATGAAAATATCATCGAGGTACCTGCGATAAAAGAGAGGCTGTTTCGGACATTTGCTAAGCGCATCCTCCTCCCACTCTGCTACATAGATGTTGGCAAAACTCGGACTGAAACGCTTACCCATTGCGCAGCCGCAAATTTGTTGGTATGTTTCACCCGCGAATTCAAAATCATTGCCCTTTAAGCTTAGCTCTAAGAGAGCAAATATTTCGCCAGTGGGCCTATTGTTATCAGGGTATTTTTCAAACGCTTTACGGACAGAATTCAAACCCTTTTCGATGTCAATGTTTGTGTACATTGCATCGATGTCGAGCGTAATCAAAATTGAATTTGGAGGTATCGAGATCTCAGAGACCTGCGACAGAAAGTCGTCAGTATTTTTCAAGAAGCTAAAATGTCTATTCGCAATTGGTTGTAGGTGATAATCAATGATTTCACTGATCCTATAGGATTCAGAACCACAATCCGATATAATAGGTCGTCCTGGTGGTATCATAGGATCTGACCAAGAATCAATAGCCTTATGAATTTTGGGTAACAGATAAAATGTACGTGGTTTTGAGTCTCGTTTCGCAACGAGGTATTTAAACTGTTTCTGCGTTAAACTCTTGTTATCAACCATATTTTGGAGAATTTCATTAAAATTGTCGCAGTTATTTTGCCAGAGTGGTTCGTCTAATTTTTGGTAATGTTTTGGATTACTGAGTTGACGATGTGCTTCACGAATGTAGTTGTCTTTAAGCATTATTACTGCAGCAGATCCCTTATCAGCAGGTTTAATGACAATGTCATTGTTTTTACGCAATCCTGTTAAGGCTTGACGTTCCTCATATGACAAATTTGTATGGTTTTTCGGAAATTCAACATTTTCAATACGTTCTTTTACAATTTTTATACTGTCGGGGATCGCTGGATCGACTAATTTTGAGTCTGGTGCCCAGCCAGTTCTTTCAACGAATGGCAGAATATTACTTTTCGAGTTTCGAAAAAAGTCGGCTAATTTGACACGGTGGGAAAATTCAAGAACTTCCATTGAGCCATTATCTAAAAGTGCATCTATGCCTAATTTGGGCCTAGGAGTTGGTACAAATGTTAGGCCACGATTGAGTATTGATTTTTCTGCTTCAGTTAATGTAGCGCCAGTGAGATTAACAATATCACTACCTAGCCCGATACCGGGGTGGTTAGTACCCTGACCCTCGGTTAGTTTAAATTAAGAAAGGTTAACCAGCTATAATACAATGCATTAGCAGTTTTTTCACTCCAATGGATATTATCCTGGACTACTTCAAACTCAGAAATTGGTAGACTAGGGATGACAGAGACCTTTATACGCAGGGATTCTACAGATGAATTGATAAATGCTAAGGTCCTTTTCTGCTTTGCAGTTAGATGTTGAGAGTAGTTCAGTTTAGTGAAATAAACCTTTGCATCTGGAAATTTTGAACGAATGGTACTGAATAGGAGTTGGACTCGTTGGGCAGTTACAGACATAGGTTCATCCTTATCATTTATGCCAATGTTTATGATGATTTTCTCTGGCTGATAGGAGTCCATGTATTTTTTGACAATAGTCCTAGCATGGCACAATTTTGCCCCTGGATAGCAAGCTATCTGGGTGTCTGAATGGGGTTTCACATTTATACGGCTTAGATTGGAGGAGCCAAGGATCAAGATTTTTTTCGTCAAGATAGGGAGTCGCCATTCATGTTTGTGGTCTACCTCATACCGAAATTTCCAGAAAGAATTAGCTTCTAAGTGTGTAGTTTTCTTGAGTTTATTTTGATGATTGATGCTGTTTCTACACGGTGTAGGGGTGAAATTTGGTTGAGGTAGTTTGGCCACTGGCACTGGGGTACTGACACCCTTTTGAGTCAAAGGTGTTGATCTGGTCCTTAGACCAGATTTTCTGTCATCCTTTGCTCTCTGTGGAAGGGGAGGTAATTCATCTGAAGACAGTGGAGGCGGGGTGTCTGGTAGTGGTATCTTACTAGGATCCACAGGAGTTGATTTGGTCCTTGGACCAGATTTCTGATTAGCATCGACTCTCCGTGGAAGGGGAGGGAACTCCTCTGGAGACAAGGGTGGTGGGGAGTCAGGTAGAGGAATCTGAAGAGGGTCCACAGGAGAGTCTAATAGGAATATCGGTGATGGCCGAGTATCCGTTCTCTTCACTGGTGGGGGGCTATCGGTCGGTGACCTGAGCCGTTTCCTGAGTTCTGAAGGTGGTGGAATGACTGGTACGGTCTCGGATGACCTTGCAGTAGGGGTGGTAACTTGGCAATTTTGTGCTTTCTGTTGAAAGTGTGGGTCGATTGAGTATTGATTTTTCTGCTTCAGTTAATGTAGCGCCAGTGAGATTAACAATATCACTACCTAGCCCGATACCGGGGTGGTTAGTACCCTGACCCTCAGTTAGATTAAATTACGAAAAGTTAACCAGCTATAATACAATGCATTAGCAGTTTTTTCACTCCAATGGATATTATCCTGGACTACTTCAAAATCAGAAATTGGTAGACTAGGGATGACAGAGACCTTTATACGCAGGGATGGATGGATGGATGGATAGACCGACCGACCGACCGACCGACCGACCGACCGACCGACCGACCGACCGACCGACCGACCGACCGACCGACCGACCGACCGATCGATAGACGTACGTACGTACGGACGGACGGACGGACGGACGGATAGATAGATAGATAGATAGATAGATAGATAGATAGATAGATAGATAGATAGATAGATAGATAGATAGATAGATAGATAGATAGATAGATAGATAGATAGATGGATGGATGGATGGATGGATGGATGGATGGATGGACGGACGGATGGATGGATGGATGGATGGATGGATGGATGGATGGATGGATATAGATATGGATATGGATGGATGGATAAGGATGGATGGATGGATGGATGGATGGATGGATGGGTGGGTGGGTGGGTGGCTTCGTGGTTGGATGGATGGATGGATGGATGGATGGATGGATGGAGGATGGATGGATGGATGGATGGATGGATAGATAGGTAGGTAGGTAGGTAGGTAGGTAGTAATATGGTTAAGGCGCTGGCTCAGAATTTTCAAAAAATTGAAAATATTTTTTATTTATTTTATTGCCTGAGATTTGTTATTTTTGTTTTCTAGAGGCGAGATGGCCTTATAAATATTGGACAACTTTAAGATGATGATGTTTATCCAGTTAATTTCGATTTTACCAATATGTCACGTAGATTTGGATTTTTCCTAAATGCTATTACTGGGCGCAAATTGAGAGGCTGTCTTAGATTATTCTGTAATTTATGATATTCATCTTTCAAAATTTCGGCAATTTCTACATTTTTTCGATTATATGTCAGAGTGAATGGAATTATTTCACGCTGATCAGCAAGACCGGGGTCCATATTTATGCCCATCGGCCATTCTGTTTCTAATTGCTTAATCCAAAATGATTCTCTAAGTTTCCTTTGTTTATCAGTTTCGTCAGTGGTATTTGAGAGAGGTGGTTGTTCAATGGGTATAATTTCGAAGTCCCGAGCGACTGAATGGCCAGGACGGTTAAAGTGTTCAGCGACATGCGTGTCTTTTTCATGTCTAATATCGCAAAGGTGTCTAGTAGCTCGCCATCTTAATGGGCATTTGGTTTCACCGACATATTGCTTTTGGCACAATTTACAAGATATTACATAAATGACGTTTTCGGAATCGCAATCTAAATTAGACTGAATTTGAAATTTGTTTTTGTTCTGAAAGCTCATAAACGTTTTTTGATTTGGAAGAAGTAGGTCTAATTTACACCTTTTCTTTCCACATTTCCGAGATTCTCCTGCGCCTGTGATTGGACGATTGTGACGAATCTTGGTAGGCCTGTGATCCGCAGCATTATCAGGGATAGTTTCCAAATCCTGTAAAGTATCAGACTTAATTTTGCGCAAAAATCTAGATGAATAGCCTCTCGGCTTGAGGGCCTTGAATAAGAGAGAGCATGCAGATTCAAAGTTTTTTCTATCACTCGAATTTCTATGAAAACGGATGATTTGTGATTTTACAATTCCTTTAAAGGTATGAGGTGGATGGAAGGATTTCTTGTGAAGTAGTTGATGAGAATCTGTGGGCTTAAAATATACTTTATAATCAAGGTGTCCCGTTGTGTCATACATTACACCTTTGTATAGCGTTAAATCTAAAAAGTCTACGGACATTTGGTCAATGTTGGCTTTTAGCTTGATATTCGGGTCATGATTGTTCAAAATGGTGAAAAATTCATTAAATTCTTCCTTTGTATGATGCCAAATAATGAAAATATCATCGAGGTACCTGCGATAAAAGAGAGGCTGTTTCGGACATTTGCTAAGCGCATCCTCCTCCCACTCTGCTACATAGATGTTGGCAAAACTCGGACTGAAACGCTTACCCATTGCGCAGCCGCAAATTTGTTGGTATGTTTCACCCGCGAATTCAAAATCATTGCCCTTTAAGCTTAGCTCTAAGAGAGCTAATATTTCGCCAGTGGGCCTATTGTTATCAGGGTATTTTTCAAACGCTTTACGGACAGAATTCAAACCCTTTTCGATGTCAATGTTTGTGTACATTGCATCGATGTCGAGCGTAATTAAAAATGAATTTGGAGGTATCGAGATCTCAGAGACCTGCGACAGAAAGTCGTCAGTATTTTTCAAGAAGCTAAAATGTCTATTCGCAATTGGTTGTAGGTGATAATCAATGATTTCACTGATCCTATAGGATTCAGAACCACAATCCGATATAATAGGTCGTCCTGGTGGTATCATAGGATCTGACCAAGAATCAACAGCCTTATGAATTTTGGGTAACAGATAAAATGTACGTGGTTTTGAGTCTCGTTTCGCAACAAGGTATTTAAACTGTTTCTGCGTTAAACTCTTGTTATCAACCATATTTTGGAGAATTTCATTAAAATTGTCGCAGTTATTTTGCCAGAGTGGTTCGTCTAATTTTTGGTAATGTTTTGGATTACTGAGTTGACGATGTGCTTCACGAATGTAGTTATCTTTAAGCATTATTACTGCAGCAGATCCCTTATCAGCAGGTTTAATGACAATGTCATTGTTTTTACGCAATCCTGTTAAGGCTTGACGTTCCTCATATGACAAATTTTTATGATTTTTCGGAAATTCAACATTTTCAATACGTTCTTTTACAATTTTTATACTGTCGGGGATCGCTGGATCGACTAATTTTGAGTCTGGTGCCCAGCCAGTTCTTTCAACGAATGGCAGAATATTACTTTTCGAGTTTCGAAAAAAGTCGGCTAATTTGACACGGTGGGAAAATTCAAGAACTTCCATTGAGCCATTATCTAAAAGTGCATCTATGCCTAATTTGGGCCTAGGAGTTGGTACAAATGTTAGGCCACGATTGAGTATTGATTTTTCTGCTTCAGTTAATGTAGCGCCAGTGAGATTAACAATATCACTACCTAGCCCGATACCGGGGTGGTTAGTACCCTGACCCTCGGTTAGTTTAAATTAAGAAAGGTTAACCAGCTATAATACAATGCATTAGCAGTTTTTTCACTCCAATGGATATTATCCTGGACTACTTCAAAATCAGAAATTGGTAGACTAGGGATGACAGAGACCTTTATACGCAGGGATTCTACAGATGAATTGATAAATGCTAAGGTCCTTTTCTGCTTTGCAGTTAGATGTTGAGAGTAGTTCAGTTTAGTGAAATAAACCTTTGCATCTGGAAATTTAGAACGAATGGTACTGAATAGGAGTTGGACTCGTTGGGCAGTTACAGACATAGGTTCATCCTTATCATTTATGCCAATGTTTATGATGATTTTCTCTGGCTGATAGGAGTCCATGTATTTTTTGACAATAGTCCTAGCATGGCACAATTTTGCCCCTGGATAGCAAGCTATCTGGGTGTCTGAATGGGGTTTCACATTTATACGGCTTAGATTGGAGGAGCCAAGGATCAAGATTTTTTTCGTCAAGACAGGGAGTCGCCATTCATGTTTGTGGTCTACCTCATACCGAAATTTCCAGAAAGAATTAGCTTCTAAGTGTGTAGTTTTCTTGAGTTTATTTTGATGATTGATGCTGTTTCTACACGGTGTAGGGGTGAAATTTGGTTGAGGTAGTTTGGCCACTGGCACTGGGGTACTGACACCCTTTTGAGTCAAAGGTGTTGATCTGGTCCTTAGACCAGATTTTCTGTCATCCTTTGCTCTCTGTGGAAGGGGAGGTAATTCATCTGAAGACAGTGGAGGCGGGGTGTCTGGTAGTGGTATCTTACTAGGATCCACAGGAGTTGATTTGGTCCTTGGACCAGATTTCTGATTAGCATCGACTCTCCGTGGAAGGGGAGGGAACTCCTCTGGAGACAAGGGTGGTGGGGAGTCAGGTAGAGGAATCTGAAGAGGGTCCACAGGAGAGTCTAATAGGAATATCGGTGATGGCCGAGTATCCGTTCTCTTCACTGGTGGGGGGGCTATCGGTCGGTGACCTGAGCCGTTTCCTGAGTTCTGAAGGTGGTGGAATGACTGGTACGGTCTGGGATGACCTTGCAGTAGGGGTGGTAACTTGGCAATTTTGTGCTTTCTGTTGAAAGTGTGGGTCGAAAGGCCTAATAAATTGATAGAATGCTTCGATTGATTTGACGTGAAGTTTTTTGCCATAGTTGGCTTTTGCCCATCTAATGGCAGTTGATTTTGCCTTACCTAAATTAAGGTTTGTCGCGGTCTGAGCTATGATAATTTCGGACATGATGGTGCCTAAACTGAAATTGTAATGGTCTATCATAGCTCGAATGATGGAATTTGCCCAAACAAAGTTAACTTTCTTGATGTCACTTACTACCTCTATATTTGGCATAGCTGGCTTAATGAAACGGCAGAGTTCGCTCACCTTCCTGCTCAGACCGGTTGGCAGGGTGTTGGAGCCCAAATTGCTGGTTAGGACACCTATGTGGTGAAAACATTGTATTATCATATAATAGCAGTTGACTAGTCGAGCCTGGGGAGGAGACGGACTGCTGTCCTCATGGTTGACATTCCGTCTCTTGCCCTTGCTCGTTCTAGCCATGGTGATATTATGCTCTAATAAATGATCAAAAACCAACAAATTTAGCAACAACTGGGCCAGTCAACAAATCTAAGCAAGGGAGATAATCAAGCTCTAACCAACAATTGTCTAGTTTAAATTAAAGGGCTGATCTAAAAATTAAAACCTGAAATTTGAGTGATGAATAATTACATCTACAAGCCTACATAGAACCACAAGCCTACTAAGTTTACAAGCCTACACAATTTAACTATACCTGAAATGGAAGATGAAGGATTATTAGCATTTTAATATTTAAACATACAACAAATACAATAATAGCAATTAATATATAACTCACAATTTTATGATACCGTCGTGCTTGGCTGACCGGTTTCGGTTAAGAATAACCTTCTTCAGAGCCTTGAGAACAAATCTGTCCTTCCATCATAATTCCTGTCTATTTATTAGGGTGGCTGGCTTTAGGGGATTGTCTTCGAAAATTACTCAATTGCTTTGAAGTTAGCTAACTTATTTTCAATAAAGATTCAGGCCACCATAGGTGCTAGATTCAATTGTGTTATGCCCTTTGCTATTGATTGAGCTCTAGGGTTTCCGAGTGAGGTTTGGGTGTCACTCGCTTGATTGAGAAGTCATTGATCAAAGGATCAAACCTAGGCCATTAATTCAGTGAATTGTTTTCTATTCTTCAAAGGCGCCAGATTGGTATTGTTTTCAATGTTTGATTTATTCAGCTAGAACTAAGCTTTAAACTGGGAATGATTTTGTCAATTTTATTAAGAATTTCTTTTTTAATTTTAATACTGAAAATTCTTTAAAAACTAATTTTGAGTATTGTGCTGCTGAATGTATTTTGTTGTTTCTCACAGCAATAAAACTTTCAGTAAACCTAATTTCTAAATCTTTCCCCAAACTGGGGAAAATTGGAGGGAAGGACGGGAAAGAGGAGAGGGAATGAAGGGCTGAAAGAAGGAGGAGTGGAGTGAAGGAAGGAGGAGTCTGATCCATCAATCCATTCACCCATCCACCCATCCATCCAGAACCATCCATCAGTCAGACATTCCATTCATCCAGACCCTCCATTCATCCATCCCTCCATCCCTCTATCCATCCATCAAGACCATCTGTCCTTCCATCCATCCATTCATCCATCCATACCACCCATTCACCCACCCATACCACCCACCCATCCATCCAGAACCATCCATACATCCAGATCCTACATCCATCCCTCCATCCATCCATTCAGACCACCTGCCCTTCCATCCTTCCTTCCATCCATCCATCCATCCTTCCTTCCATCCACCAACCCACCCACCCACCCACCCATCCATCCATCCATCCATCCATCCATCCATTCATCTTTCCATCCCTAACCATCCATCCATCAGTCAGACCATCCATCCATCCAGATCCTCTATTCCCACATCCATCCATCCAGACCACCTGTCCTTCCATCCATCACTCCATCCATTCATCCATCCATCCAGCCACCCACCCACCCAGCCACCCACCCACCCATCCAGAACCATCCATACCATCCATCCAGCAGTCAGACCATCCATCCATCCAGATCCTCCATCCATCTCTCCATCCATCCATCCAGACCACCTGTCCTTCCATCCATCCATCCATCCATCCATCCATCCATCCATCCATCCCATCCAACTCCCAATTACAAAACCACAATTTGAGAAGACAGACCATAT
>CM067366.1:61187046-61232046 GCA_034401795.1 Chaetoderma sp. LZ-2023a | reverse complement strand
GGAGACAAAATAGTGGCGATTACTGTTCAACATTTACGCGGTATTTCAAAGCAGCCAATTATGATACAGATAAGGGCATGTGATATGAATGATATGGTATCTATAAACCATAATCTATTGGTGCAAAATAACATTTGAGATGAGATTAGCATCCCTTTAACATGCGCTATGCGTGTTAACAATAATTGCTTTTGCTAAGAAATCGCGATTTCATTATAATAAATGTGTTTAAGAACAAACAATAACGAGATAGACATAGATCCATAATTTGATCGCATCTAGATCTTTCTCTGTGGATCATAATCAAAACCACTGTCAAGGTATACGATACGTTGTTGTATTAACATTTAAGACAAATCGAATCAGCAGTATTTTAGGCCGTGTTCTCGCTAAAGACTTAATCCGGAGTAACGCCATACTGAAGTATGGCGTTATTCCAGATTAACTCTCTAGTGAGAACACGCCTTAGATACCGGTTAACACGGACAAGTTCAAGTTCTCTTTATTTCATCCGGGCTATATATACAATGGCACACGGTGGTAAATCTATTTACATCATACGGTGTCGGTGGAGTCATGCTTTACACAGTGAACATGTTATGTACTATGCGCCTTAGAACACTGAGAATGAGATCTAGGGGTTTCAATTCCAAAACCGTGATCAGCTGAGCTGCTGAATGCATCTTAACCAGTCCGATAGGATTTTGCTGCTGCCTTAGGCAGAAATGGCCTCCAGTCAGTCTTGTCCCAATACATGCAACACAATATTCCTATACATTGATGGATCTATGGGCTTTATCAGATCAACAAACAGACCGACCAGCACGCAAGCAGGCAGGCAGACATACAGACAGACAGACAGACAGACAGGCAGACAGGCAGACAGGCAGACAGGCAGACAGGCAGGCAGGCAGGCAGGCAGGCAGGCAGGCAGGCAGGCAGGCAGGCAGGCAGGCAGGCAGACAGGCAGGCAGGCAGGCAGGCAGACAGACAGACCCCAATGCAATTCTCTCTTCCCTTACGGACTGATGGTGATAAAACAATCACAGAATTCAATGATTATTAGGCACACATTCTAGCTATTAAGATTTACGTACAAATTATTAATTATCAGTAATTCGACTTACCAAAATGACAGGTGGTGGGTGATTCCCTGAGAATTAAAACACATGATGACGTTGTAAATCACTCACGCGTTTGTTGCAAAGAATCGGGTTAACGCGTATCTTATGTATCAAATTATGAATCGCAAACGGTGAATCGAATACTGTTCTAGATCGATTTCACCCTTTTATTTAGAGCTGAAACAAGCGATAGTATAGAGCACACGTTGTATGCCCGTTATTAACGTACGATTTCAAGCACACGTATTCAATTCACGGGTAGCTTTGGTGATGCCGCGATAAGGTTTTGCCTTTTTAGAATGATTGATTCTGAGAATCGTCTCACACTTTAACCCACACAGACAAAAAATAACAAATTCTGTAAGATGTATGGAATATGCTGCTGAATATTTTGAAACTAATGTGAGTGGGACATGTTGCTGTCTATCGGAGCAACAGGTCGCAGTCAACTTAGTATCGAACTATTCAACAGCTTCCCTGTATCGCTTTCTTGAAATAGAGGCAGTAGGATTTCAATGGATACATTGTTAATCAATTTCCTCCTGCTAGGAAATAAGATAAAAATAAGCGTACGAATGAATGTTGATGCCCATTTTACATACAGTGTATCGCAAAGCTGTTGTTGCTCTTGGCATCAACAGCTTTCATGAATGGAATCCGCTCAATGGCCCCAGTTATCGCTCAGTCGGTAATCGATTAATTCCAAATCAAATCTGGCAATTCACCCGTATAGAGGTATATATAGAGACTATAGAAGTATTGCAGATTCCTGTATTGTCTTTCAACACCCGCTGATGGCTAGGGCACTAGAATCAGTAAACAGATCTACTATCTTCATATCTCCAATACAATCAGCAACCTACTGGATCAACTGTTACTGGGCGGTAGCTAGTTCCATGTCTTTAACACCGAGATACTGTAACGCACTTCCCCTATAGACACCGCTTCCCGCTTCTCAGCGATGTTTACTAACGACTGGCAATGATATATCAGTATTTGTTTGCCTTGCCATAACATCGTCGCTATTAAATAATTCATACGAGAAAATGGTCTGTCTCAAGAGAATATATTTTATTTTGGAATTTAAAAAAGTGGTAGAAATTACGCGGACGACCACCTTGCTTTAGATTTAAAAAGATGACGATATTTTAATCATCTGAACTAGGAAGGTCCATGAAGTCGTATTCGAGACCAGCGTACATATAAGTTCTTGAATTTTTTGAAACTAACTAATTTGGAAGATGTTGCTTCCATACCTCCCAAGCAAAGTAGTATCAGGAAATTGATTACACTAAAACGGATTTTTATATTATGATTAGGCCCACCCATGTCATGTCACATTTTTCAAGAAACCACCTTTCTTAAAACATTTGTATTAACGAACCACCTATCTTGAAGACCTGCATGCGCTAAGGAACCACCTTGCGTCCGTAGGAAGGAAACATAATCATATGGCCGAAAGTCAGGACTCATACTAACTGTCTTGCCAGCGTGTGCTTTGTGACAATATACGCTTAGTGATCACGTGTGCTTACTGATTCTGCGAACTTAGTGACTACGTCTGCTCTGTGAGCACAGGTGCTTGTCGTACATACCGACACTAAGCACACGTGGTCATTAAGAACAAGCGGACACTAAGCGCACGAGGTCATTAAAAACAAGCCTTCACTAAGCGCACGAGGTCATTAAGAACAAGCCGTCACTAAGCGCACGAGGTCATTAAGAACAAGCCGTCACTAAGCGCACAAGGTCATCTTCTTCTTCTTTTCGATCGCTGGTATCACACTTGGAGAGCCGTTCTCAAGATGAAATCTGTGGTTTTCTGCAGTTCTTCCACAGGCCCATACAGCTTTTCAAGAAAAGAGGTTCACAAAGGCCAGATCTCTTCTCTCAGCAGCTGATACGTACTGCAACATTGAAGTATGTGCTCTATGGTCTGTTCTGCTTCTCCACAAGGAAAGCGGGCGATGTCGTAAGGTGGAACCGCACAAGGTCATTACGAACAAGCCATCACTAAGCGCACGTGGTCATTAAGAAGAGGCCATCACTAAGCACACGTGACCATTAAGAACACGCCTTCACTAAGCACACGGGGTCATTAAGAAGAGGCCATCACTAAGCACACGTGGCCATTAAGAACAAGCCTTCACTAAGCACACGTGGTCATTAAGAAGAGGCCACCACTAAGCACACGTGGTCATTAAGAACAAGCCTTCACTAAGCACACGTGGTCATTGAGAAGAAGCCATCACGAAGCGCGGGTGGTCATTAAGAACAACCCGCTACTAAGCACACGAGGTCATTAAGAACAAATCGCCACTAAGCAAACGTGGTCATTAGGAACAAGCCATCACTAAGCACAGGTGATCATTAAGAACAATTCGTCACTAAGTACACGTGGTCTTTAAGAACAGAACGTCACTAACCATACGTGTCACGTGATCAGTAAGAACAAGCCGTCACTAAGTACACATTGCCATTAAGAACAGGCTGTCACTAAGCACATGCGGCCATTAAGAACAAGCCATCGTTAAGTACACATGGTCATTAATAACAGGTCGTTATTAAGTACACGTGCTCATTAAGAACAAGCACCGGCTAAGCTCACGTGAGCGGTAAGAACATGACATTATTAAGCGCACGTTGTCACTAGACACGCGTAGTCATTAAGAATATGTTATTATAATTGTTGTTTTGTGACGGTATGTGCTTAGTGCCGACATGACTGTGCTTAGTGGCGGCATGTGCATAGTAAGTGTGCGCTTGGCGATGCCAATATTTCTACTTCTCTCGTGCCGTGTTGGCATATGCCATACGGTATGCCTGATAGGGTGCTTTCCAATAATTCATTCTCAGACGTAAACATTGTCTGCCAGAAGAATAACAGTACACGATTATGTCGGTACAAGCACGCCCGCGTTAGTTGCTTAATGACACGACATTTGTCTTCTAACTAGTTGGCGCAGCATACATGTTAACGTACAATGCGCTTTAAAATCTATCTTTGATTGAGGAAAAACCATTACTGTGGTAACATGAGCAATATTTATGTGTCAATTAAAGCTTTTGCTTAGGCAGATTCTCTTAAATCTACTCCCTATGCCTCATTAAGTCAACACCTAATGCATGGCGTACGCCTTAAGACTCAGCTAGTTAGCTACTAGAAGTTCGGAGCTGACTGTAGCAAATTGTTTGTAATCGTAAGATATGAAATCGTAATATGTAGGTCATAGGCTGGTCTACGACTATATTTTCAGTCGTTGTGCGTACACCGGTCAATTGCTAGTTGTAAGGAGTTTCTCTGTTATAAACCAACCTGTGCATAGCGACAACGCGCATTTCAAACAAATTGGTCCTGGATGTTTAACGAACACCCGTCTTATAGAACCACACGCGTGTGGCTACAAAGACTAAATTTCTCTGCATCAAACTTGCATTATGCGACCACCTCGATATTAGTGATCAGTTCTTCTGGATCACAAAGGTGTGTCATTACACAGCCATTGTATATGGCTATATGAAGCGAAATGTACAGTACGTCAACTCGTCCGAAGTCTGATGTGTTTCCCATGGGAAAGTTCCTCGTTATAGGACAGGAGAAACAATCTCTCTCTCTCTCTCTCTCTCTCTCTCTCTCTCTCTCAAATATGAATATCTTTGGTTCCTTTTGGTACGTGAACGAGAAAATGACACGAAGGAGACATATTGTCAATACCTATAACATTTCCACTAAATAAAACGCCACTCCCCTTAACGTAGGTGAATACATGAAAAACTAGATCGAAAGTCGTAACATGTACGCTCAAAACGCACCTAGTTGACGACTAGTTGTTCAAAAGGTCTTAAGGTGTACCCCGAGCATTACAGTTAACTAAACGAGTGCAAATGACCTTTTACGTTTATAGTTACTATTCGTAAAGTTGTTCGACAAACACCTGAATAAGCAAAAAAGATCCATTTCTAGCTGTGGTCCTCCCATATCTAGCTATGCTCCGCCCACGCTGCATCCGGTTAGTATCGATCGAACACTGGATTTCCAGAATCCCAGGTCAGAATCTCAATATCAAGGCAACAATATATGTACGTTGTTGACTATTTTGAAACTAATTTAGGTGGGTGTAGCTGCTGCCAATTGCAACAACAAAGCCCAGTCAAATTAGTTACAGATTTCTCTACAAAATATTTATTAAATGGTAAATCCATCAAAGACATACAATTTGTAGACTTGACGGACTATTCCAGCGTCATGACGGTGTATTTCTGTCAATTATGATAGTGAAGTCGGCCTACATGCGACGTAATTGATTATGAGGTCAAGTACTTGATGTACAGCTAGGATTCATCCATTGAAAGCAGTGGTGTTAATATACTTGGAAAAGTGGGGGCATGTATGAATACATTACTGAGGCACACAATTTAATTTTCTCGGAGGATATGCCCATTTGCAGATCGAGAGCAGGTTATTGTTGAACATTTACCACTGGAAGGACTGGCTCGGTTATCGAGCCTGTCATTCCAATGGTAGAATATCAGAAATAGTCTTATCTTGGACTGCAAAGACCAGTACAGAAGCCGTTTTGGCCGGCTGGAGTGTTAAATGGCTAAGACTGAATAGCTACATCCATCTAAAACCACATTGATATACAATCTGTCTTTTCTAATACAGCAATTCTGGGTTACAATGTTTCTATTCTCCCAATAAATAACTCCTACACATTAAAGAGAAATTCCAGTGAAAATCGGGAATAAGTCAACTAAAAACATACTATAATCCGAAATAGTTGCCGCAAAAAAATATAAAATACACTGTTTCATTGCCGAGAAATAATAAAATGAATATGCTCAAAACGCTCGAAAACGTGACTCCTGGGCGCATCCATTTTCTCGCAACGGGAGCGAGAAACCGCGAGATTATGACATCAACGACACACCAGCAAAATATCGCCAGCGCTTTTAGATTTACCTGTTTACTTCGCGTTATGAAGGCCTAATATTAATTAACCCTTTAATGACAAAATTCTGTCAGAAAATTAGAATATTTCCTTATTGAATGGCCATTTGCAGGCCAAGCGAAGACTATTTTTGAAAATTTACCACCGGAATGGCTGGTTCGGTTACTGAGACAGTCGTTTTAGTTGTAAATTCTCAAAATAGCCTTCTTTTGATCTGCGTTCTCAACTTGACGATTGCAGAGGCCAGTGCTGGCGTGAAATGGTTAAATCGCATCATGTCCGCATGCCAAGCATGGGCTTGCAGTAATAGAAACGATCATGGAAAGGGTACGGAAATTCACATTTTCAGATACCGGATCCACAGAAGCATCCGCATGAAAAGGGGCTAACTGAAAGATGGCTTCATAACATCGGCACTGGATGGATATCTTCCACATTTAAATTTGGATGACACAAGTTTAGAACATATAGTCTGTATAATTTTAAAATAATGTGTCATGCATTTCAAAACAAAAGGCGCGGTACTTAATTTTAATATAACAGAATCAAACTCGACAGTTAACGTCGTATTTGCTAGCATCAATTGTAAAACGGGATTTGCAACCCAAAATGAAACGATGTCGCTGATTGCCCGGTCGGTCAATTATAGGCATCCGCTTAGCGGCTTACTTCGTAGACGATATTAGGTGACAGCTAGTAAATAATGACAAGTGTACGCTAGACATAATTAGTAGTTTAGTGCTTTCACACTATTGAAATCCAGCGTTATTAATCATTTACAACGTTTACTCCCAATTTTAAAATAACTATGCTGAGTGTTGAATATTCTGAATTAAATTTTCCTGGAATTATGTTGCAGTAGCTTCCAAACTAATTAGTTTCACACAATAGGCCTATGCAGGGTAAATTTTAAGCTTTCTGCTTTTCTGTCCTTGAAAGAGTTGACTAATTGATCCCAAATTTTTAAATACTGACCCATATTTACTGCCTGTTGAATATTTTGAAACTGGAATTTGACTGGAAGCAGAAGTTGCAATAGCAACAGCTTTCAGAGAAATTACATTCAACATTTATTCAACTAACATATTTTTCAAGAATTTGTTGTAGCTGGATGATTGCAAACACGCTAAAAATAGAAATCGCCCATAAGAAAACAATTTTTGACAATTTAGCACTACAATGACTGGCGCGATCATCGGGACACTGATTGCACTTTAATTTCCTCCAAACACTGTATAACAGGGCAACGTGTCAGTTGTTTAGCCAGTACGCTAATTATCCACGAGATGCAAGATTTACACCCCCCCCCCCCCCCCCGTTCCTCGATCGGGCAAACAGAGTAGGTGTGTCGGTGACGTCAACTGCTTGTCCAAAATGGCGCCTCTATCTACTGGTTACTTTAGCAATTTAAATTGAGGATATCTTTTTTATTTGTTGGCATAAAATTGTGCTCTTGGTCTCAAATTAATGCGGAAAATTAGTACTTTACGTCAGATGCATAAAATCCCCCAGTGGAATATCCCTTTAATGGTGCCCAGACGAGCAATTAACCAAACACCACCACACCTCCTACGCATCATTATATGGCTAACTGGATTTATAACAAATCTCCCACACATCGTTCTCGGCACTATGGCGCTAATTGGGAAATAGAGTAATGATAGCCAGTAGCTATGTGTTCTACAATAATGAGATTTCGTAACTTGCCTACAGGGAGCCAGGCCGATACAGACTACATTTAAATGCGGTAACAGGTTGTTTATTATATAGGTTATTTATATATTTATATAAAAGGCTGTTTGTTTAGTAATACATAGAATGAAGCAGTGTCGACGAAATCCAGTCTATTTTCGATACACAAATTGAGTTCTGTCAACGCCATGGCGAACAATGATTAGTCCAAAGTACAAATGATGGCAGTCTGCCACTAAGTGACGCTATGACGCCTGTGAGGTTTACACGCCATTAAGCTCCCAGGTCCCCGCGTGGGGGTAAAAGCATTAACACTTCCAAATAGAAAATCGAATTGGAAAACTCATGTACAATGTAATGAATATTCTGTTGAATATTTTGAAACTAATTCGATTAGGGGCTGTTGCTGCATAGTCCTATGAACAGGTGGGTGGGGGCAATGGGGGATAAGCCACCCCTTAGGGTTTTCTCTCCCATAGTGTATCTCAATAGCGCCCCTAGGTTTTGGCCACACCCATAGTGGCGTTGGAACAGGGCGAGGGGAAAGGGGGTTGGGGTGGTATTGATAGCACCCCAGCTTTTCCTCTCCCATAGTGTATCTCCATAGCGGCCCCGAGACTTTGGCCCGCACCCATAGTTTATCCCTCACACACCCCCCCCCCCAACCCACCCCCACCCCCGACCAACCCCCACCCACCCCAACCCACACCCACCCCACCCCGTCAAAGAACGTTCCTACACCCATGTGTTGCATATGGCGACAATAAGCGGCTTGACCAGAGGGAGTTGGATTGAGGAATCACAGATTAGCATGACTACTGTTGAGCCCCATCTGTGCAGAAATGAACAATGCCTTACAGCGATATGCGTCCATGCGTTAAGCCACCAGTGATCAACATAAGGACATGGCTACAGTATGCCAAGAGAGGGATATAATTGATACTAATAAACCATTGACATGACTAATAGAGAAAAACCATTTGAACCAGATTGAAGTCCACATAGCATTGACATCGGCGTTACTGTAGGAGAATCAGCCAACGTTCGCAATCCCACCAGGGCTGGCCAGAAGATCCTGCATGAAATGACAGGCCACACAGTATAGGATTACGTATTGAAGAAGAATGTTTAAGCTGTGAAAATTGAGGGGAAGTCATATGTGAATATCAAGACTGAGACGGCCTTTACCGACACCCCTCGTTCAGAGACTGCCTTTATCGACCCCCTCGTTCAGCGTCTGGTTGTTTCAGGGACATGCTGTGGGGTTCTACAGAACACTTTTAGGTATGAACTTTGTAGCTAGCCGCCAGCACTATTTGAAACGATTAATTATTGCCTCTAGCTAAAACACCAGACCTAGCAGATGCTATATCGAACCAAATTCCTTCTGGACTTTCTAATATGTCTAATCCTCTATACGACGTGCACTATGCCTTTAGATGGTGGTGCTCTCCTGCCCAGGGTTCTGAGACTTATGTTGCAACCTGTGGCCACTACATTCAGTGTGTTGCGGACAGACATGCCTCTGCCATTATCGCATTTGATTGTTACGAAGGTCCACCAACGATGACAACGTAGTAAACGTGTCAGATAAATCTTCAGTCCTATGTACATTTGACCGGGGACATAGTCTACTTGATAAGGAAAGATGATTTGTTGCCAACAAGATTAAAAAACACCAGTCTATCAATCTGTTGAGGGGCCACTTTGAAGAACATGGTAATGAGGTGATGCATGTGAAGGCTTGTGAAGATGAACAGATGGTGCAAACTACCATTGCGTCAGTGGACAGAAAGAACACTATTCTTGTTGTAGACGACACATCTACTCATGCTACGCTGTGCTCAATTATTAAGTACCTTGTGTAATATCTTCTTCAGACAAGAACAAAGATTTAATTCAAAACGGTTACCATGAGTTGGAACATCAAGCTGGTTCAAAGATTACGTGGAACGCTTTATACCATACTAGGATACGACACCACATCCAAAGTGTTCGATAATGGAAGCCATGCATCTGAAAAACACTGATGTCAAGTGCCTTCTTCCAACTGTAGGCAGTAATGTTCAAAGGCCCACAGGCAATGCTAGACGATCTTGTGACAGCCGGGGAACAGGCTTTTGTGTGTCTGTACAATGGGCAACGTGGCGAGAAGCTAGAAACACTGACACTAAAATGCCCATCCAGAAGATGGCGCCCAGCGCAATCCGCGTACCATGTCAATCCTGCCACCAAGATCCTCATCAGCGCATTGTGATGACCAACGTACTTATCTGCAGGCCCAACAATGGAGTGAAGTCGATATGTATGCTGAGAGGTTGGGATGGAAGATCAGCACAGGAAAGATGGTTCTTGTGCACACTGATTTCAAACGTTTGCTTTGCTCCACTGTGACTCTCCAAGATTCAGAAAGTAACACCAAGGACATGTAATGTGTCAATTTATCACATTTTACCCAAACTGCATACAGCTATTTTAGATCACAGATGGTCATACGCAGATATTTATTAGATGTAACCGATCATGTACTTGGCTTGCATATTAAGAAACCACATTAGATAGTTAAGCAGCTATGTAAGATAAACAAGGTTCTATGAGCATTCTTTTGGTCGTTCAAAACTTTGGTCTTTCTATATAACAGGTTAAAAATGATTTGCGCTTAAGATCTTCTAATCAATGTTTTTTTTACAACTGTTCTTCATATATTGTGATCCGTTTCTAACTGTTTTGTGTGCGGTTGTATCGTATAGTTAGTTTCAACAGGATTTCAACTGTCGCTACGTCCCATGATGGAACCTCCACAAGAAGATGTCCATGAAATTAAATGGTTATATTAGTCTGTCACAACTGACATCCACACATAATAGGACTCATTTATTGCTTCAGGTCAAGTCCTAAATGAATGCAGATCTCCGAATTGTACAACATATCAAATCCACCATCAATCAGAAAGTCGACCATTCTACATTCCGCGAATTACTTGCTAAGCCATAGCATATTACACAATTCATTTCGGACTACACGAAAGTCGTCAACAAATCAAATGAGCGTATGTGGAATACACGAAGCTATGATAACTCGTTCACTCTTCCCCGCTCTCCACTTGAAACGAATTGACATGCAAAAATTATTATTTATTTACTTTCCTAAGTAAATGGTATTAGAAAATCAGTGTTTTAATCGTAACTAGCAACGAGTCGGTTCTCCTGGTCGTTCAGAGTGCCTGTTTATTTAAACATAGTTTTATTGTTCAAGAGACAATACGGATTGAGTCACAAGTTGTCTCCAACGGGGTTGAATCTTGAAATCTTGACCGTTGCGTGAATATGTTTGTAGATGTGCGCATGTTTGCCTGTTTAAATCAATAAAGTACTTGTGATAATATCTACTAAGTGTTCGCGTGTGTTATGCATTTGTGCGTGACTGCATTCGTTCGTGTGTGCGTATATTTACGCAATTTAAGCAATTTCATGCATGCGTGCCTGTTGATGTTCCAGTGTGTGTGCGTGCGTGCGTGCGTGCGTGCGTGCGTGCGTGCGTGCGTGCGTGCGTGCGTGCGTGCGTGCGTGCGTGCGTGCGTGCGTGCGTGCGTGCGTGCGTGCGTGCGTGCGTGCGTGCGTGCGTGCGTGCGTGCGTATTCAGGTCAACCTTTGCTTAAAGGTGCACATTCACAACAAAATTCCCCAAGACAAGACTAAAGGAATTTAGCGCTTCTAGAGGCCTAAGTCGTGCGCCCAGCTGCAATGAAACGAAACAGATCCCAACTTATGACGCGTTCATAAAGTATAAATCAATTCAATTGCACAACAAAAAAACACAAAAACAACGACACATTATTTCATCTGAAACGAAAGCATCACATGCCAAGACCCATCCCGCCCCACCACACCTAGACACACAATCCTTGCCGCCAAAAGATTACCATCCCAAGAATTCCATCTCCAAGAATCCTAGTTTTCCTAGCTTTGATCAAACCTTTTGGTACTGAGAATATATTCATGGACATTTTGAAATATAAATATATTCTGGTTATTTTCGAGGTCAGCATCTCCGTTTAGCAGTAGACTCACTGACAGGACGTGTGGAGAAAGAGATCTTAGAGCGTTTAAGATCTCGCGTCTTGGATTATTGTAATGATTACATGTAAAGAGGTAATTGTTGTTATCAATGAGTGCCTGTCTCCCTGCCTGCCCGCTTGCTTACCTGCCTGCCTGCCTGCCTGCCTGCCTGCCTGCCTGCCTGCCAGCCTGCCAGCCTACCTACATTGCTGTCTGTCTGTCTGTCTATCATGCTGTCTGTCTGTCTGTGTGTCTGTCTTGCTGTCTGTCTGTCTTTCTCTCTGTCAAACGGTTAACAGTTTCTGACAAATCGTCAGTCCGTCCGTCCGCCATTCCGTCCATCCGTGCGTCTATCCGTCCTCCTAATTATCCTAATTTGCTTGCCTTGCTGACATGCAATAGTTTTAAGAGTAATGGGCATTTAAGTGAGATGGAAAATAAATGAAAAATACCGGACTCATTTATGATCCAGTCATTCGGGTTGGGTGGGGTGGTGGTGGTTGCGGGGGGGGGGAGTGGGGTGGGGCGGATGAATTTAAGATATCTCAATGAATATTCACCATATCAGCATAATTTTTAGGGCTATGATGACCAGACAATATATGAGCAGCGACACAAGTGATTTATGAACTGTTTTTCGTGATGACAAGCATGGTAGATCTTAAAATATCACCCTACATCCCTAAGTTGTCACAGTTAATAGACATTATCATCTATGAAAACACGAATTTTAGATTTATCTTCTCATCTTTGATATTGCTTGAACGATAATTTGAGTATCAATCAGCTGGCACCGTAAGTGTGCGAACTGGTTAAGAATCGACCAAGAGATAACCATATTACTTCCCCTACCACACCCTACCCCCTAACCCTAATATCTAAATGACATTTTTGTTACTAAGTTAGATAAAACCTAGGTCAAAATGACAATGATCTAATGCTTTAAATTGCGGTGCCGTTTAGTATGGTATACTTAAATAAATTATGAGTTAAAAAACCCAGGAATTGTTACTATTGCAATTTGTGGTGGGTTTGACCCCAAAATAGCATTGATTCCCTGGGCTATTATTATTGTATTTGTTAGAGATGGAATACGTCAACTCAGCATTACACTGTACGCGTAGGCCCTACACTGTGGTGGAGGGTTGGAATGACTAACTTTCAGATTGCACGTATATTTTAATGCGACACGCTGACGATCCTAGGCCGTGCCTTTAATCGGCGTAATACCTGAATAACTTTGACACCTTTGGATTTATCCCACCTTCTAGTTTCAGAGACTGTCTTAAGATTTCTGATATGACAAGTCACCTTTCCAGAGTATCCATCTATCATCTGGCGGCATGTGATGTCACAATCAGCTAAGTGGTGTGTAGGATGACGTCATAATCATTACGTCATAATGATTCTAATGGGCCCGTCTTTAACTCTTAATAGTCCGACACGTTGTATGATTTGTATGTCTCTAGTATTTAATGCTGTTGAATATTTTGGTACATGCAAGGAACAACGCTGAATGGGTCGTGGCGACTCCGCCGTAGGCCCGCTTTCCATGTGAGCTTTTATCCTCGCGTATTCTCGCACGCTTTTCTGCTCGCGGGTTTGTCTATTTCCATGCAGGCGAGTTTACCAGCGAATCCGGCTGTTTTCCTAGCGTAGGCAAGAGAATTTTAAGCTCTAGTTCTGCATATCTTTGATCAATTTTTGCTTTCCTACACACTACACTGTCATGTCGCAAAAGTGCAAAGGAGAGGTACTTGATGCTGAACTTTCAAAACAGGAGCAGTTAACTGATCTGGTAGAACAATATCTGCACCCAAAATCTGTGCACTCTTTTTTGGTTTGTCAACTGCATCATACAAATGCGAGTTCCTTGTCTCTTGCACAAATAATACAAAAGAAAATGCAGGTTGCACGGCATCATTATTATATTTGCATAACGTTCAAAGGCAATATTGCAAAATAACCTGCTTATAAGGCAACACCATTGCGCACAAGATCAGCGTACATAACAAGCGCGCATGTCAGCGGCACGGACAAGCGCCCGTGGAAATGTATATATAGGAAATGCACTAGACCGACTTTTCTGCTAGCAGAAAAGCGAACAGAAAAGTCGCGAACTGCGCGACTTGTATTTAAGCGAGATAATTTCAGTGCGCTGAAAAGCTCACGTGAAAATGGTTCTATCTAAATGCACTGGATCGACTTTTCTGCTAGCAGAAAAGCGCGCATACAAGCTTACATGGAAAGCGGCACTTACAACTGTCTACGCTCTGACCACTTCATTTAGGACCTGGCCCAGTAAGAGTAATCTACAAACATGTGGTACACTCCCTTGGATCAAGTTTTTGAACGTTCATTGTGGGCAAGTCGTGGGCAAATGAGAACACTAAATTGTAGGTTTTCATGACCTGACCCGCGGACAAATCCTACCGATGTTGTCTCCGCTACCTGGTCTCGAGAGTCAGAAAAACGATCGCTCGGGAAGGAGTCAAACCATAACAATCCCGATTCAAGAATTGCACTGCTCACTAAAAACTAAAGCTGAAAATGATTCATTCTGGTATCGGCCATGAACAGTGATGAGATCATCCAGCTTGCGTGTGTTGCCGCTAAAACTAACTAACCCCGTGAATTGCATGGTGATTTAAATTATGTTCTATAGACTGTGTAATAAACTGTACTCTCTACTGTGGTGCTTGTCCGTGAACTACCACACCCGCTTGTGATAGTGACTAACTGCAACTGTTCAAACTGCAACTCTGAGCTTACTGCTGGTCTAAAGACCAGCTATGTTTTTAGATAGGCTAGATTTTATACTTGACTGCGTGCCTTTTCCATTTTCATTACATATTGTACAGCCGTTAGGTTTTCACTATTTTGATCCTTTTGTATCTATATCTAAACATTATAATTTTCCGGACCCGCACCTTTCTTTTTACAACGTGCACGCGCTGAGTTATTTTATTTGCCTTATGTTATCATCCATAATGAAACTAATCCTGCTCTGTAACTAGCTCCCTCCACTACGCATACAGGCGGGCTTGACCACAGGATTTAGCGAGCTAAAGGTTAAATAGAAAATAGCCACCTATGGGGGTGCACACTCACTCTTACCGCTGGAGCCGGCCCTCAATGTGACAAACCTGGTAACCCTCTCCAAGCTAGGATAGCAGCTTCACTGGCAACTTTGCACTGCTTTGCACTCTTGCCATGAACCAGACAATGCTTGCGCATGTGATAGTCAGGATTTTCGCTTTTTGGAATCACATGTTGCTGCAATGATCTGCGTCGTTTAATTACAACTATTAATAGTATGCAGAACTGGCTAGCACTGACCGAACGATCTTAGCCCCCCCCCCCCCATTCCCCATGAGCTTCCGCCTTGTACGATGCCCGTGCTGTTCCGCTTTCTCGGCGAGCTCCTCCAAGACGTATGGGACAGCTCTCTGGTGTTTCGAGAGGGGAATGCACTCGCATGCGCTTTGTGTTCTGTGGCATCGGTATCTATTGACAGGGGTCGCTTAAAGTTCTCATCTATTCTTAAAAGATACATATCCTTGCTAAATTTAGGACTATTTGTTACTTTATGGACACTTTAACTAACTTGGAGTGTAGCCGCCATTTTAGATGGCTATTTGCGGGAGCCATTATTTCAGACTCTATTGTCTTCGCCGGTGAGCTATTTTTTCCACTGCACTTCAACGGGCACAAGATACAACGATGAACAACATAACAAACTAGTATTTGTTATTTAATTTATTATAAGCACTTAAATTTGAGATGCCCAGCTTGGACCTACACATAACGACATGAGCTATTGGATAAGAAACTTAAGTGCTTAAAAAAATTAAATAACAAATACTATTTTGTTATATTGTCCATCGTTTACATAGCCCTCCGTATTCCGCTTATTCATAGCTAATTTGCCCCATTGTTTGTTGTATCTTATACCGGTTGAAGTCCAGTGAAAATCCCGAATGTTCTGATCTCGCCATCATACCCGGCGCTGATGACTCTGAAAAACTTCCCGCATAGCAAGTGCTTTCCTTGTGTTAAAAATTTGAGCCAAATTAGAGCAGCATTTTTTAGATACAGTTGCGATTACACACGCACGCACGTACGTACGTACGTACGCACGTAGACACGTACGCACACCACACACACACACACACACACACACACACACACACACACACACACACACACACACGCACACACACACACACACACACACGCGCGCGCAGACAGATACACGCGGGCACACACGCGCAGACAGATACACGCGGGCACACACGCGCTGGCAGATACACACGCGCACACACGCGCACACATGCGTACACACGCGTACACACCTACACACGTACACACACGCACGCACGCAAGCACGCACACACGCACGCACGCACGAACACACACACACGCGGGCAACAATCTTACAGGTAATGTGTTGAATCTTTTATAACCAATTTGATCATGTGAAGCTAACGGCATACACGTCAAATTAGTTTGAAATTGTTCAAAAGAACAGTTTAAATCATAAAGAAAAAGAGGCTACATCTGTTCATTGCGATTGTTAGAAATAACCTATCTGTATGTGCGGGGAGTTCACCGTCGGTATGCCCAACACGAATTGGTTGTTGTACCTAAAGCCTACTAAATATTGCCGATCATAGACTCAAAATCGATGTAACTCTTTCTTGAGCCTAAAATACCTAATGGAAAAAGACTGACACTAGTAGTTGTCATAGAAACTTCTTTCTCAACCAATCGAACACAAGAAACGGTAGAACAAGTCTGATAAATATTGATTGTATAATTGTTGAGGTAAACTATCGTGCCATGTGATCAAGTTCGCAGGAGTACAGTCAGATATTCATTGAAAATACATCATGTGAGTGTACGATTACGATGCTCTAAGTTTATTCTATTCTCCATGTTATTGCGCCGCCTGTATTAAAGAACTCATGGAACCAACGGCCGGTGCCTGTTGGAGTGGTGGTGGTTGGGGTTGGTCGTGAGGATGGTGGGTGGGGTAAGTTTCTATGCATTATTTTAATTAAGATGAATGGCTTTGTATTATCGTAAGCGTAAGATCCGATGTGTCACTCATGCATCTGACGTCATAATTAATTACGTCGCTAGATAGCTGACGTCAAAATCACGATAACGTTTTATAACTCCGTCATGAAAATCGACAAGTCCGCCAGGTGTACGAATTGGTTATCCTTGACAAATTAACAATTTAAAGAAACATTCGGTTGAATATTTTAATATAAGTAATTTGACTGGGCACAGTTTCTGCCATAGGCTGAAACAGCTCTCAGTTAGATTACTTCCAAAATAGTCAACAGCTTACCTTTATACCGATTCCAACACGCATAAAAGGTCGGCGGAGATTAGCTAGAAATGGGCAGGGCATAGCATGAAATGGACCCTCACACCCCACCCCACCCCGCCCTTACTGACATGTTTGAAATTTCGGCACTCGATGCCGTGGTAATGGATTAAGTGTTTTACATGAGATTGAGATGTCCACATACATGATACATGTATATACCTCTATTTGGGAGGGTGTACATGAGCAAGTGTGGGCCTAGTGCCAGGGTGGCAACAACCTTGAAGGGTGGTTCGGTTGTCGTCCCCCGGAAAATATTTAATGTCTGGGTGCTCCCAGAGGCCACCTCCTGCATTTCCAGGCGTACATCTTGACACTGGAGAAGGTTCATAGTTGCCTTCAGAAGTGCAGGAAACGCCCTCTGAGAGTGTCCAGCCATTCAAAAACTTCAGCGGGCTATGATTCAAGGATATCCATATTCGCTTGGAAGAGTGCACCTGCCATTACTATTTGTAGTAAATATATCTTCCCCAAAGATGAGCCTGAATGAAGGACGAAAACCGGAGCCTGAGGCTCTTTTATTTAGTTAAGATCTTTCAAACAAAACGTATTTTTGAGTGTTGAGTAACTGCTATATGCGGGAGTAAATAGCTACACCAAATAAGACACTTTACTTGATACGTCTCAAGTGCATGAACAGTAGGAGAAATCATTGAATGACCACTACTGTACAGTGCAGCGATTGGAGTACAGAAACAATTTTGAACAAAGGCCCTCCTCGTCGGCATTGCTATAAAAAGCTACATGGATTACCAGGTGACATAAAGGTCAACAAATTTAATCAGTGTACTGCTAAAAATACTGTACTCCCAGGTTACCCAGTGCAGTTTGTATTAGTCAGTTAGGATCAGCCTTTAGTAAGCACCTTAACGGTACATTACAGCTCAGAAATAACTTTTACATGTTTCCAAAGCAAAATAATACGTATTGTTGAATATTTTGAACATAATTGGATTGGATGACATTGCTGCCCAATCCAATTAAGTTCAAAATATTCAACAGAACATTTCTTCCGAAATAATGTTTTTGATTTTGTTTTGAAAACATATTAACTTATTTATGGTATATACTGTAGCAAGGGCATTTAGCAACACGACTTACACCGTGTGCACCTAGTTAGATTATAAGATATACGTTATCGTCGATATATTAAAAAGATTGAACATCGAGCTTTTGTTGCCTGGGCAAAATCCAGTTTTTCAAAATTTTAGTTATTTCAAAAACGTACACGTGCTATTATTCCCTTACGAATGAAATTCTATGCCTGAATAGTTAACACATTTAACTCTCATAATCTCATGTATCAGCGGATCAGACATTACCTGAAGATTTACTTGTACCTATTCAGGTAATACAGATCACGACTGAATTCCACCTCGTGCAAGGTTAAACAGTAGACGCTAAATGTCAGCTCCCTATGCGCAGATAAGTGAGGGGGTGTCTAAAAGGGAAATGTAAGTTCTAACTATTGTAGATATTCGCTCGTCGTTATTCTTTATTGACCGGAGAGACAGATACAGACTAGAATACCAGATCGATTGCTATATTGATCACAACATGGTCATATTCCTGATCTAAACCAGAGGTTGAATACAGGATGCATTAATTAAATGGATTATGTTTCGGGATTGATTTTGTTTAAGCGTGGTCAATGTCAATCTATACCTGACAAGCGAGTTTTAATAGAAGTTTTTATCATTCGCTGGCTGGTTCGATTAACGCAAGTTGTTATTGCGTGCCCGCTCACCGGTACGCAGTAATTTTGCTGTATTTAGAATTGCCTATAGGCGCGGTCATTTTGCGCAAGTGGTTGTGGTCTCCAACCGCTAACTAGAGTGAGAGATATAGTGCGCTTCTATTTTTAGATTGTAACCATAGATTTAGGATATCTATATATATATATTGACTAGATCGCTCATTCACATACACTGACTATGGGGGCTAGTTGTTCCGACTATTGGATTTTCACTGACTGACAGACTGACTGACTGACAGACGATCAGCTGTGTATATAGTCTCCAAAACTAAGTAAATCTTTTATTGGTAATTGGAATAGAAATTCTGCTTAAATAGCACGCAAAATACGGAACTACAAAACCACGGTAAAAAGAAATATGGGAAATACGGTAATACGGAGAGGCGGTAAGATTTCCAGAAACGTGTTAAAACCTAACCCATACATCGCTGAAATTCCAAACATTTCTGTACATATACATATATGATAACTTCTATTCATTTTTGGAAACTTCTGCCATAAGCCGTTGCTGCACTCATGTAGACAACTTTCAGCATTATTGTTTACATAATCTACACAAATCTTTCTTGTGCTGACCGTGAAACAACTAGGCCTAGCATTTGAAATCAGCAAGATAATGGTTAAAGCTTGTTTTTATATCCCAGTTTCCGCGAAACATTGCACCATTTTGCACAGAAGACTCCAAAAATAAATTAACACGTTTTCAAAACAAGGAAGAATTTGTAAATATAGTAACTTATTTACATGTATGTGCTGTACTGTAAAAACGCGGACTCAATGGTATCGAGCATCTAAAAAATAAATTAACATGTTTGCAAAATAAGACAGAATTTTTGTTTATGTTTTGTAAGTATTAAAACTTATTTATGAGCTGCATAACGTAGCCTAAGCAGTCAGATCACTTGTAATAAGTGAGCACATATTTGATCAAGAGCATTTGTAGAGCCTTGCCGTTATAATCAATTATGTACCAGGTAGGCTGGCGTCACAGTCAAAATACATAGCTGTACGAATTGAAGAGCTTTACTATTTAATAAGCAGCAGCAGCAGCACCCAGTCAAATTAGTTCCAAAATATTCAACAGCTCACCTCAATAGTTACCGTGAAAAGGGGATTCTGGGAAGTCATGGTTCAAATTATATAAATCGCGACGACTACGACGGATGTGCATGTAGGCCTATCATATTTTTCCGTGGCCACTCAGCGCTAAGCAATCACTTGGTTGTGTCTAGAATGAACCTTTTTAAATTATCCATCAATCACATGACGTGGTAATCAACTACGTGACGTGTTGCATGGCATCATAATCAATGACGTCATTATGACATATAATCGAAAAATGTAGAAATTTCCAAAATTTTGAAAGATGAATATCATAAATTACAGGATAATTTAAGACAACCTCTCAACTTGCGTCCAGTAATAGCATTTAGGAAAAATACGAATCTACGTAATATATTGGTAAAATCTAAATTAACGGGACAAACATCATCATCTTAAAGATGTCCAATATTTGTAAGACCATATCGCCTCTATAAAACAAAAATAACAAATCTCAGGCAATAAAATAAATAAAAAATATTTTAAATTTTTTGAAAATTCTGAGCCAATTAACTACCTACCTACCTACCTACCGAGCGAGCGAGCAAGCAAGCACTCTTTATTGACAAATCCAACATGTGGATATACAGACAAAATTCAACATTCTTTTGGTACTAATTTGACTGGGCATTGTATGAATTGTATGGCCTTACTATTTAATCAACATTCTGTTGAAAATTTGAAACTAAATTGCCTGGGCGTTGTATGTCTTTACCCTTATCAATTGCATCATATGAAAGCTTCATAGGCGTCATAGTCAAAATGCTTAGTGAATGGGATCTCTAGCTTCATCGTGAATATTGAATAGTCCATCAATGGTACACATTTTATGTTTTTACTTTTTTACTCAATGTTCTGTTGAATATTTTGAAATTAATTTGACTGGACACTGTTACGGCCATAGGCAGAAAAAGTACCCAGCCAAATTCAACATCTTACCTGTATAGTTACCTTGAAATTGGGATTCTGGGAAATCATGAGTCAAAGTATATAAATTGATTCCAACATGCCGAAAGAACGGACAAAGCTTAGCTAGAAATGGATCCCACCTTTGAAATTGTCATGAACAAATTTGATCAATAAACGACCAACATCACTTCGTAATGTGTGGTCCACCCAACATGGACAACTTGTAAAAAGTGACCAGATATTTTAGCAAGAGCAGTCAGATAGTTAGTCTTGCCCTCCAGGACGCATGTAGACCCAATCGCAATGCATCGATTCTCTTATGGAACAAGGGTATACGTTATCAACCTGTCACTCAAGTGTTGACATTATACTCAATTATGTCACACACAGGTAGGCTGACGTCACAGTAAAAATACGCAA
This sequence comes from Chaetoderma sp. LZ-2023a, assembly GCA_034401795.1. Classification (NCBI taxonomy): domain Eukaryota; kingdom Metazoa; phylum Mollusca; class Caudofoveata; order Chaetodermatida; family Chaetodermatidae; genus Chaetoderma; species Chaetoderma sp. LZ-2023a. The sequence continues at coordinate 61,210,636 of CM067366.1, read as the reverse complement.
TGAATGATGTAGCTATTGCCAACAGGAACATTGAAAAGTCTGTAAGCTGTGCCAATTGTATGTCTTTACTATTTAATAAACATTTTGTTGAATATTTTGAAACTAATTTAACTGATGCTGTTATAAGCAGCGACAGCATCTAGTTAAATTAGTTCTAAAATATTCAACAGCTCACCACTATAGTTACCTTGGAAACGGGATTCTGGGAAGTCACGGTTTAAAGTATATAAATCACAATGACGATGGCTATGAATATAGGCCTATCACCATCTGTTATTGTATTTTAACCGCCTCATGGCATAGCTGGTCAAACCGGCCTCTACAGTGATCTTGAGCAATGCCAAATTGCATGCCATGGGGCGACGGTTTTTGATAATTGACCACTGGAATTACTCTCGAGACAGTCATTCGAGATTCCAGTGGCAAACATGCAAAAACAGCCTTCTCTTGAACGCGCTTTTAAAATGTTGAGGTTAAAAATAGTTTACCATGAAGTAATCTCGCAATGCGCAATTTAGTTGCATCAAACAGTTATCAGATGTCAATAATTTACCATTTTATGTACAAATATCTGCATAATCTGTTTGCACTCAGCTTTCGAACATTTGGCCATATAGAACTCTATATAGTTTTGTACGGAATATTGCACGATTCTACAATCAAATAATGCCATAGTATGTAGTTACATACTCAACATATGTCCCCATTGTCAGACAGTTTGTTCACATTCATCACATTCACCGATTCCGATAGGTGTTGATTTGTCCTGGCATATTGCACGTAATAGCTTCGAACCCGGAATTTCAGCCATATGGTTACATATGTATATGAATACGTTAATGAAGTATTGAGTTTAAATGATTTATACCATGAAGTAAATTCGTAGTACACAATTTAATATGAAAAATCTGTTCAAATTTTGGCTGATTAACAGTTCCGCATGCCTTACTCTCTATAATATGTTCGGTCCCAAAATTTCACCACATAGTTTCAAAGCAAGACTTGCCAAAGAACGGACTCGATATCCATTTGCCTGGTGTGGTGAAACGGTATAGCCGTCGCTAAAATTAAAATAGACGGCACTACAATTGATTGTGTGTGAAATCACACCAGTCTATACTTACCAAAAGTATTACCATGTATATAGTACACTACAAATAAATTGTGGGTGAATATTATTATTATTATCATGTCTCTGTATTGTACTATGCCACAATAGATGGTGTGTGAAATCACAGACCTGTGCTGTACACAAAATATTAATAAATGTATATATTGCATTACAACTAGATGTGCGGAAAGCCACCATGGTCTATATTGTACCAATAGTATTCTATTACATGGCAATTGTGTGTGGAATCACACCAGTCTATATTATACCACATCAATGCTATAGGTATATATTGTCACTATTAGGCAGTTGGTAGAAGAACACCAGTCTATACGTTTGACCAGATTAACACCTACACTAACTTGCACTACATACACTAGGAACAATTATGACTGTATATAATACGACCCAATCTTTACTTTTCGGAATGGCTTTGACTCATCAGTTTAAAAATCAATCTAACTAAAAAGTATAATTTAGCCTAAATTACTTTAAGCTGTTAAGAATATGATACCATATCATTGCTAGCTATATTCATAATTAAAACAAATTCTACAATGAAATTATTCCATAGTCCGCAATTCAATACTGAAAATTGGCTTAAATTTTGGCAGATCAGTGATTTTCAGTACCATACTGTCTGCAATAAGTTCGGCCCATATTATGTTCGAAATTAATACACATGGTCAGATCGGTATATGAATACGCTAATGAAGTATCAAGCTTTAAATGTCTACCATGAAGTGATTTCCTAGTACACAATTCCATGGCAAATATTTTGGCAGATCCACGGTTTTCGGTAGCCTACTGTCTGTAATAGGTTCGGCCCCTAAATGTTAGATAGATATATGAATACACTAATAAAATGTCAATTAAAAAAAATTCCACCGTAATATAATTTTATAACACACAACTTAGTAGCAATCAAAAGTTGTCAGATGCCAATAATGTATTTCTACAATAGAGTAATTTCGAAATACAGAATTTAGTCACAACTTACAGTTATGCTAATAATTTACTTTAGCTTTAGCAGAGATTTATTCGGTCTCAGAATCTCTGTACTCAGTTTGTAACCAGGCTTTCGAATATAATACCATCTAGAACTTACTAAATATTGCACGATTCTATCATCAAATATTTCTTATAATAATGTGAACATCTTTCTATATATCCTATAATTTATCCCCAGATAGAATCTGAATTATTAAGTAAACTCCCAGAATTTATGCATATGGTCAACAAGATGGATGGAACGATGGATGGACTGCCCAAAAATATAATCTGCTTTTTCCTATATCCCATAGCTAATCCTATCTAAGGCTGATGCCATTACAACCATCTTAAACATATGACACTACCAAGAAGCTATCATTATTACAATCGCAAGCACAATCAGCACTACATGGCACAGGTAAGAAACTGTAAATGATAGAAAGAACCTATGTAACAATGAATTTTAATATAACAAGATATACACACTTCTCTCTGCCCTGCAAATATGTTGTCAATTTATCACATGTCTAATGGCTATGTCTTTATGGCTATCTCTATTGACTTTAACTTGAAGCCCCTATCTTCCTATATTATACAGTTCCTGTTTCAGTTATACTTGTATAATTTATTTTTTTTGTTCTATGTAGTGATCCAAGGCCTAGATATAGTCACTGTCTTTGGTGGACAACCTGTTGTGCTACTCCAAATTGTATATTATATATAAAAATTAATTTGAAGCTCAACTTGAATTATAATAATCTCCAGTCTCGCTATTTGCCATTGTTACCTTATATGTGTAATTGTTCATGTTTAATTGGTGCTATTGTTGATCATTAAATTATAGAGGCTACACTGACCTGGTGTATGAGGGTGGGGGAGGGGGGACACACGCGCTCGTGTGTATGCCAGTGTATGCATCACTCACGGTGACTGACCCATACTGACACATGAGCACCCGCATGTACACGAACATGTCGCACAGGAAGACATGCATAAATGCATGCATACCTGGGCCCATATGCCCATAGGACGTGTAACTTTACACTAGTTTAAGCTAAACTTAGTTTAGTAAAACCATTATTTGTAGTTTAACAAAATCGGAATGCTTGAAAGGTAGTTTAATTCAACCTGTGTTAGCTAACCCTAGGTTAAGTTTAACCATAGTTTACTATTAAACCCGTGTTTAGTGTCATAGAGATGTCAATTCTGAGGCAAGGTATATGTCGGCGACGGTCAGAAAATCACGCAACACCTTGCGCTGTGCATTTATGTGAATATGACTGTTTTCAGTTAAGCTTATCGCAAATATGAATGAAACTGGCAATGATACATGTACTGATTTGGCCTGTTTGTAAATGGTGCCGACCCACAAGCCAATTTATTATATGTGCGACTGTTTGTAATTGGTATTGTTGGTTTGGTATTGATCCATTCATATTATCGCTGAAAAAATGAATTATACTTTTATATTATTTTGTTTATAAGGGTTTTTAATATCCTATTGCCAGTTGGCGCAAGTTTAATTTTGGCATATGGGCTGTGCACAGTTTGCCAATTACCAAATTGTTCATGTGCCGTTTAAAGCCCTGCACGTCGATAACAGATTGTGAACTGTTTACAAATGGTCCAAACTGGATTTTGGTTGCGACAGTAACACATCACTAGCGCATATGCACGCACGCGCAAAAGATTTTGAAGGGATTTGGATGAAGAGCCCCCACCCTACCCAGTGGATGCGATAACTTCGCCGCCAATTCAGGAAGTGCGTGGTGCGTACAAGTCCATTTTAAGGCAACGAGACAATGTTTATTTAATTAGAATTGATCAATCAGCAATGATGTGTTTACATTCAACGTGTTGATGACATTAGATTTCCGCTACAGGATAGGATATATGGTAAATTGTACAATCTTTCATCAACAACCCACTTAAGTTATCCGTTTTGTAAGATAGTAGTATATAAATTAAGGCTGCTAGAACAGAAGACCTGTCAGAACAGAGGATCGCCGATCGGCGGCTACAGGAGGGAGGTGGGCTGTTAGAACAAAGATACGTTTGGCCATTTTCTTGCTGTACAGTAATTATGCACATATATTCCACACATTCTAACTCGGGTTTGTGTCACGAGGACCAACGCTTAAAACACTATCTCGACGTTGTTATCTGTTAGTTGTAATGTGGCAGTTTTCAGTAGGTCTGCGGCTAATTACTAGGACGTAACGTCTTATCTAGGTGGTGCTATATAATAATTATGTCAGTGGACTGTCTGTCCGCCCCCCCCCCCCCCCCCACTAACCCCCTTCCGCCTCAGGCCGGCCAAGGGAGGTGGGCTGTCAGAACAGAGGCATGATAACATTGCAGCAGCTCTTTCGAACACACATTTAGAGACACATCATTAGTGGTATACCGATTACCTGTGATCACCCACACATTACATGGTCCGAATGCCCATTTAGAGACACACATTCTACATGGTATACAGATCACCTGTGATCAACCACACATTACAGGGTATAATCTTCCAGAGACGAATCTGATCAACGTTGTGTACCATGGGCTACCCCGAATAACTATGGAGTTACATGCATAGTGTATGCTATGCGGCATGGCGGGAACAGGTGGCACGATCATTACATGACCTGGGCGACTATGCAAATAGATCGCTTGAGTCCTGGAGAGCTTCTCCTGACCTAATAATTCCAACAGTATTAGACGAGTTAGTCGCCCGAAATCCACCAACAATACAGGAGTTAAGAATCTATCCACTGACAGAAATGGCATTCACGGAATTATTGAAGTATTTACACGACCTGGGCAGTCGGTCTATGGTGATGCTATCGAGTTAGAACAAAAACATCTCGACCAGGCTGCTCAGACATATACGTAGTTATGACCAGTGTCACGTCGGCATGAGGGGATTACCTACAGACCCTTTCAGCTGCTCACTTGGCAGAACACTAAAGTGCCTACCATCTGCACCATGGCAGAGTCTGGCATGGTCACAGGTGACACAGGATCTGGTGCCACATCGACTGCAGACAACCACATCCAGACAGACTCAATTTCCTCATGTGGGTGAAATCGGTCGTAGATATCTTTCCACAGATGGTCGTGGAAGGGATTGTACTGAGGCTCATCTCGGAAGTGGGCCCCCTTGACATCTAATATCATGGCTGTCTGTAAGGCAGCCACCACAGTTATGAGCAGCAGTATAACCAGAATCCTATACATTGAGTGTTAAACTGAACAAGGTGAACCCCTCGAAAAATATCTGTGTCAGATCGAGCCCTGTGCTGGCCTCGATGCTGATCTTCATACCATCTGGGGCAGATCTTAGTTGCTTCACTTTACCACCAGCTGGAAGCCGCAGCTCGAGCACAATTGGTGTTGTTTGCGGACATGTGAGCCCAACACGCTCGAGCAGCTTCACTGAGCCCTTCGCCTTCGAGGAGTGCGACACACCCTCAACCCATAAGACACCCTCCTGAATATTGATACCTTCCTCTGGTTCATCAAAGGGGCGACGCAGCATGAGCGGTCCTCCAGTGACCCCAATCCTATGACCCACCGCAACTAGGGCTGTACCATCTCCTATATAGGTCAGGAAAGATGCCCCCCTGTTATAAAGCTTCCGGACCATGCCATCTTTCTTCACAACAGTAGAGAGGGGCGTGACCTCCAGGTCAACAACCGCTGGATGTCTATATAGTGACACCCATACTCACCAATTACCACCAAGGTCAAGCGCGGTACCACACCACATTCTTTTCGAAGACTACCTGCAGCTGTTTCACCAGGGTCAACACCACACCATCACGTGACATCGGTGGGGCATGCTTCGCAGTCGGCTCTAAGACATGAAAGCTGGTATCAGCTTCCAAAGTGTTAACATTCTCAACCTTGTCCAGTGACTGCTCTATCTATCGTTTTCGGGATGTCATAGCAGAACATTTTTTTGTCCCCATCCCTCTTTCGACACATACGTTCCTTCGAGACATCCTTTAGGTCATAGAGCAGCTCTACACCATCTCCACTGACGGGATTGAGGGAGAATGTCATGGAATCTGCTCCATATTAGAGGATGACCGACTTGCCATTGCTTTCCTTAACCTTGGTGGCATCAACGTTGTACATGTCCACGAGATCATCTAGACTGGTTGAGTGAGCAAATATGGGCTCCGTTGTGTGTATATATATATACACCTGTGCAAAAGTTAAGCACCAGCAAAAACAATAGAACGTAGAAACATGATGGTACAACTAGGCTGCCATACTTTTTGTCCCCGCGTTAGCTGACATAATTCCAAGTACGAAATGCACATGCATGCATGACTTCACGCCGCTTGATGTCCGTGCGTGGCGGGAAACAGCACACGTGTTCAGTTATGTAAAAGTCCAGTTTGAGGTGTAGAACATTACATACAGATTTAGGCGACAAGATTAGGAATTTTGTGTTCATGACCGTGGTTTATTTGTACAGAGAGAATTAGCTCTTGATTGTGAACCGCTATGGCAAGACGAAGGTTAAGTGATCGTGTGAAATGGCAAATCATAGGCATGCATACCACTGGTATGTCATGCAGAGAGATTGGAAGACAGCTGAACATTAACCATACTGTAATCAGTCGTTTGATTGCAAAACATGGGCAAACTAACGAGGTGAAGGACAGGCCTAGATCTGGAAGACCGAAGAAGATTACTGCCCGTGATGATCGAGCCCTAGTACGCCTTGTTAGGAGATCTCCATTCACCAACAGCAGAGTGCTCAGCCAGCAATGGGAAACGCGCAATAGAGTGTCAATGTCTACCGGCAAAAGGAGACTGTATGCTGCTGGCATGAAAGCTAGGAGACCTGTCAGACGTCCTCTCCTCACTGCACACCACAAAGAGGAGCGTCTGAGGTGGTGCAACGAAAGAAGACACTGGAACATGAGATCCTGGAGACGGGTACACTGGTCCGATGAAAGTCGGTTCCTGCTTCATGCCACAGATGGTCGAACTCGTGTATGGAGGTCCAGACGCACGGCGTACGACCAACGTAACATCATGGAAGAAGTTCCATTTGGTGGAGGTTCCGTTATGATATGGGGGTGCATCTCATTTGATTGTAAGCTGGATCTGTTGACTGTACCTGGAACACTAAATGGACAAAGATATCAAGATTCCATACTGGATAGAGTTGTGGTCCCTCATTTTGTAAATCATGCACCTGGAACACACCCTATATTCATGGATGACAACGCCCGACCACATCGTGCTAGAGCTGTGCATGAATACCTTCGCCAGAATGCCATCGAAACCCTACCATGGCCAGCAAGGAGCCCTGACATGAACCCTATTGAGCATATCTGGGACATTCTGGGAAACATGGTGAGAAGGAGGGATCCTCCTGTGCAGAACCTACAGGAATTAACAGACGCACTCCATCTTGAATGGCAACGAATACCACAATGGCGTATCAGTCGGTTGGTGACCAGCATGAGACGTCGTGTCCAGGCCATCATCCAGGCACAAGGTGGATATACCCGGTATTAATAATGACAGTCTCAAACTCGTGCACAGATGTTAAACTTCGTTTTCAGACACCATTAATGACAATCTAGCCACGTGTGTCAACTATAGGGCAATAGTTGTCAGTTGTGTCAACGTAACCATATTCAGGCCTCGTTTTCAAGTTCAAACAAAAACATACAGTGTTTCCCCACCATCATAATCAGCATTCCTCTAGTTGCATTATTACCTCTTGCACTAAGATGGATGGGTACATAAATGTTTATGCTATTGCTTTCTTCATAGCACATGAATATACCCTCGCATGTGCGTAAAAATAGGGTGGTGCTTAACTTTTGCACAGGTGTATATATATATATATATATATATATATATATATATATATATATATATATATATATATATATATATATATATATATATATATATATATATATATATAGGGTTTAAACGGAGTGTATAGCCATGCCGATTGTCTGATTGCTACTCCAAAACAGGGAGAATGTCATCAGACCATCTCTAGTTGGTAGACGTGCAGTTCGGTATCACATAGAATGGGTTCTCTTCAAGGTAGTTCAGCATTCCACCACGTACGTACACGCCGATGTGTTACATTTGCCGCCATTAAGTACTTACCACAGCTCACTGACTGAAGTAGGGTTAGGCGTGATAAAATATCTGCCAGGAGCCACCAGGAAACTGTGGAAAGCGATCAGCCCCAACATGTTCACCCACGTAAATCACCTGTTTCACAGCTCCACCAATAGTCTATATGCCAGCATGGATGGTCTGCCTGATGCCCAATTGGAGTTTATGCTGCTACTACTTATTGACCTATCATCATGATATCATATCATACCTATCAGGCATTCGCTGAGATGTTGAAAAAGGAGATAGAGGAGTAACCACACACCTTCTCCGTGGCTGCCCCACGACTGCAGCTGGTGAGCTGGTATGAACAGAATGCCAGAGAGGCAAGGAGATGAAGGGACTACAACTCTGTCCAAGAATGGAAGAGCCTCATCGGGCAGGAGGGCGTTGTAGGGCCAAACTTGTATGCTTACCAGGCGGACAAGGTGAAGCTCCAGATGTCACGGCTGTGAAAGCAACTGGCCCCTGACATTATGCTCGATGATCGGGGTCTGAGAGAGGTCTATCTCCACACCAATAAGCCGGTTCGGTTCACCAGGCTCTCCAAGATGAATCCTACAATGACTCATCGACAGATCCTACAGGTGATGCAGTGCTAGCACGAGTTTAAAACCTTTGGTATACCATGGCTAAATCGGAGTGGCGAAAGCAGGCTGAACTATATCCCACCTTAGCACCTGAGGAGGGTGGTACAGTTCACGGCTGGCGACTCCACCAGATTGGCATCATCAGACAGAATCTCGTTCACAGGCGATATAAAACAGCCTACAACAGTCTAGCACGCATATCCACAACTGCGGGTGTGATTGGAGCCAGTGCTGGTGTGGCCGCCATTGCCACCCTCGCTACAGGGGTGGGTGCTATTGTCACTATCCAACTGGGTGGTGTGACCCTTGTCGCTACTGTCCTGGCCACCGCCATGGCTGTTGGACAGCGTCAGATCACCTGGAGAAGCATGCTAAGTATGTAACACTGGCACAGAGTAGCCTACGGGCTATCGACGAGTCTGTCAGCAAAGCTCTTGAGGATGGGCAGGTCAGTGATGATGAGTACCACCATATATTGAAGCACCAAACCCTGTACCGCAGAAAGAAACCCAAAATGCACCAGAAATACCTCAATGGCTCCAGTGGGCTGGTGGACATGGAGGAGTTAAAAAACGAGATGCTGCGGCGGGGCTGCATCGAGGATCTCTATGGTGTCAAATAGTATGTTGCGTCCGTGACTGGAACAGCGGCTATATGATGACTACTATAGATGGCATTCCAGATGAACCTCAGGACAATCGACCAAAGCCAACCGCCCCTCCTGGGTACACTCTGGACTGGATCAAGAGCTGGCCCACATGGTCTCCTGGATGACATACTGGACCTAACACCTATTTCGATCACAGTCGATGGGCGGTCCCACATCAGCTCCTCCATCAATCCACGTCCACTGACCAACCTTGCAATCACCATCAAGGATGCGAAGAAAGCTCATATCTGGATGGCAGGCCCGAATCTCTCGTTCTGGAACCAACAGCTGAACTTTGCTGTGTGGTGTACCACAGACGGTGCGGCGTCAGCGTGGGTTTGCTGCACTCCTATTCTGATATCCCTGAAGCTGTACTCATTGCCAGCTGTCTCAGATTCCATGTGTACTACACGGCGAGAGGAATCCTCCATGAACTGGGTGCAAACCTGCTGGATACAAATAATTTCAACCCACAGCCCACGGGAACCATTGGCTACAGCCTCTCAGCAGCCAGTAGACTCCAGCGAGAGTTCAACGCCCACTCAGACTATTGGTGACATGGTGGTGACAACAAGGGTCTGGGCATTATGTATTGTGACCCGAGACGAGACTACTCAGGCTTCCCCTAGCAGACACCATGCAAAATCGGCCGTTGGAAGACAGTGAAGTTCTCATTCGATCCAGACTCAGATCCTGGAGCGAGGGTGCAGAATATGCACATAACCAGCATCAGGCAAGACCACCCAGATGCCTGGAAATACTTTATCCCACACACAAACTCAGGGCTTACACCAGCGGGGATCGTTCGAATCAACCATTCCTTAGAAGCATTATGTTATTGTCATTTGATGGCCCAGACCAAGCTGTGCCACTCTATAGAGGGGGTGAGCGGCAAAGAGGTGCAGGCTATGTTCGGCAGTCTCGTCGAGGATATGGTCATCATTGCAGACCCTAGCAGCATCATTGCCAAGTTCCAGCAAGCCTTACAGAAGGCCCCCCACCAGCTGGACTTTGCCATATCTCCAGACCTTCGTCTTATTCTGAGCAACCTGATCGTGAATATAGAGGACCTGGTGGTCAGGGGTTATAACAACATGGTAGTCGAGGGAAATTCCCCCAGTGTTCACTTTGGGTTTAACACTGACATCAACTCGGCCACGCATGTCGTCCCAACCCCTGTGACACAAGCACCCCCGCAAGCCAGTGCTACCGTCATTCGATGCACAGAGTGCTGCAAAATCTACCCAAACCCTCTGAGGAAACCCCGCCCATCAGCAGTGCTAGCACTGGGACGTTAGCCCTACAAGTGGTGTCAGGTCTGGCTATGGCGGTGCTCATCACCCGTCTTCTCATAGAGCAATAGATCATCCTGACTCTCTTCTGGTGCAGGAGTCGTGGCAAATGAAATTGCCTGAACTAGCTTGGCCTGCCTGACAGTCCCCAACCACGCTGTCAGCATACACACCCAAGGACTGTATGGTTCGGTGGTACAGCCTTTTTCCAGCTTGTAGTAGCGCATAGCCTTATTCAACTCAGAGTCGGGGGATGCCATGGATGCCTGCAACTGCTGGATCACGTCTGAGAGATACTCCCGATCCTTGTAGAATACCTTAGTATGCTGGAGCTGCTCGATGATACTGCCGCCGATAATGCGGTATTCGATGAAGCAGATCTGCCCCTTACCAAATCCTAAGTAGAGCTTCACAGCTGTCAGCTCCTTTATTACCTCAGCGTTATAGAGCAGGGCAAACTCATCTGGTGACTTTTTCTTGTAGCCCTTCAATTCGGTGCAGAAGACGTCATTGTTCATAGGTCCATGAGGCACAGGTCCATGGTTTAAGCAACTATGTATAGTGCTATGGATATTCCCGAATACCAATCTAATCAGCTGACAGTTGCAGACTGGGCAGATCTGCTTAGTGCTCTCAACGTAGAATGTACATGTTTAACCGCGTTGTATACTCAGCGCTTAACTGATGACATCAACGGTACAAATTGTAAAGCAACTCCCGGAGAGCCAGGCGAATCTCCAGAAGGTGGAGAAGCTGCTCAATAGCAAGACACATAAGCTACTGACACTGGCTAAGCCCCTGGCCATTCATGTCGCCAGTAACGTGGCGGCGAATGTGGCCGTAGTAAAGATGACGGGTGGTAATAATATTATTCCTGCTGCTGGAGCTGCTGTCCTCGCTACAGTGGTGAGTACGGTTGTCGACCACGGTCTAGGAATAACACATCCGATCCCAAAGATCGCCATCTGTCGTGCTTCCTATACTGTTGTCGTCAAGATTATGGGTGAACGCATCCCTCTAATGGAAGCCGCGGTTCTAAGGCCAGCGACGAGTGCTATGGCTGAGATCATCATGGCCTATATCTAGCTTGAAGATGGGTATATATAATGGAAGCCTGGCAGGTCCATGACACAACAGTAGCCTATGATGCATGGCAGGCTATGCCGGAGTCGGTAGCACATAGTCGATCATACGGACTGAGGATTTCCAATTCCCAGAAATGGTCGTTAGCCCACAAGGCATGCCCCTGCACAGAGGGCCAGTATCCTGAGTACTGCTACCTATTTCCTTGGTCCACTGCCTGGTTTACCTACACCCATCTGTTTCCGCAGTTCCCGCTGGATACGAATAGGTTTAAGCCACTATATATACCCACCGATGTCTCTATGACTTACGGGCCTAGAAAGCAAGGAGACTGGGGAGTTGGCCCACTTAGTTGAGACACGGCTCAGCTCAGAGGACACTGTTTCTCCCCATCTCCTTCATGGACTTCGATGAGAAGGGTAAACCATACCAGCCAGAGACCTCATCGGAAATGTACAATACATAGGATCCTCAGCCCTTTACAGTGCCACCGCTGCATACAAAGGCATGACACTAGAGGACAGGCTAATTGTTAACGGTGCTCCTGGGACGAGTGATGAGGGAGCCATCAAGCTGTTGGCTGAATCACAGGCACACGTGCTCGTTCAGAATATGTTCAAGAGAAGAAGCTCCTTCCGACTGGATGGAAATAATCTAAAGATTGGTAGGATCATGGTCAGTGATGTTAGCATCGATGGTGAAAAAGGGGCTGCTTCTAAACTCCAACTCACCGAGGTGAAGAAGTCAGGGATTTTGGCTTGCCGTTTATGACCTCTTAATAGATATGACTTCACATGCTTGCCTCATATGGATACTCGATGTTCTGGACTACTAACACAGGCCCTCTGCGTTACCTTCTCAGCTGTTGTTGGGATTTCATGCTCGACACCTCCATCACATCATTTGTCTTAGCTGGCAGTACAGCGATGCAGGTCCTGCAGGCAATAGAGCTCATACAGGAAGTGCTTCCATTTAAACTCCCAGATATAGACGAGGCTACAGCCAAACAGGTACTGGCCATCCTTTACGCACATGCGCAACATGTCAGTACCATACAGCAGTAGACGGGCCAATGCTGGGCAGATGGTATCGATCACCACCCCTTCGGGACATGGAAAAAACATCTTGTTGCGCACCTTGCTGGCAGAACAATTACATGAGCACTACATACTCCTGGTGTCCAACTCTGCCGCTGATGCTGTCGACAACAATGACCAGTGGTATAAGGGCCAAATAACCAAAATGCAGAACTTACATGCATTGATGGAGAAGCTGCTAGCAGCTTGACTGACAGCCCCACTTGTTCTAGTCATCGATGACCCTGCAATGGACCAAAAGATGGCCACCTACCTCAGTGACATCATAAGGCGCATCTGTCACACCAGGATGACTGTCTTCATCCTCTTTCAGAAGTACACCCGTGAGATCTCGCCAGATATCTGCCGCATTGCTCGGTTACTGTACTTCAGCACGAAGTGTGGGTGTGCCCTGCTGGAGACCATATATGACAGCCTGAGACTCAACGAGACCAAAGTGGACTTTGTCGCGGGAGTACAGAGGGTGGCTAAATGGTACCAATTCATCTTCAGCAACAAGGAGACAGGTGAGCTGTCAGACTTCAAGCCTTCTCTGGGGAAAACAGAAAACTTCAGCTACAAGCTGTATCCTGCTAGGAAGCTAAAGTGAAAGCGTTAGCCCAGGAAGCTGAGCTCCTAGTGGTCGAATGCTTTGTTCAGGGGCGCGAAACTTCATGAGCTTCTTGAGGAACTTCATGAGCCTCTTGAGGAACTTGGGAATGTTTCTGAAAGTCTATCCACTGGGGATCAGATGCCATAACTCTCTTCTTCTGAAACTTCTCGCGTTTTTCATGGTCGAGGAACTTCATCAGAAGCTTGAGGAACTTCATGGGCATCTTGAGGAACTTCTTCAGAAGCTTGAAGAACTTCTTCAGAAGCTTGAGGAACTTCGTCAGAAGCTTGAGGATCGGATAGGTGTTTCTGAAATTCTATCCATTGAGGATCAGATGTCACGATTCTATTCCTCTGAAACTTCTCGTGGAAGACCCACTTTGGTCATGCCCTCATAGCATTTGCTTTGAGAACAGGTTTGATGAGGTAGTCCTGATAGTTCTCATCAGGGAACTTTAGAAATGCATCCAGATTACTCGCCAGTTAGTCACGCCCTCTTTCATTGACGATGTGATCAACGACCTCCTTGTGACCAGCAGCCAACCCCTCCTCTCTACCTTTGGTGTGACCAGTGGCATGCCCAGCCTCATGACCCACAGTCACATGTGTACTGATTTCTGCTTGGAAGTAATCTGTGGCCCCAGCCTGTAGATTATCCAGCATCCAGTGTTCATCACCAGTGTGGAGATGAAATACACCAACCCAATTCCCGACCACCAGTAGATCTTTGGGATCAACCCTAGCCTTTTGAAGGGCAAGAATGACGGGACTCTTAGTGGGTATCTTGGGGAGATCTACTGACCTGCCCTGGGCACTGTCAAACTTCCAGTAGAGCATCCAAATCAATAATTCCTTCGTACTGTGGACTGGTGTGGTTTCCTCTATGCAGTGAGAATCTCTGCATCAGACGGAGGTGAGACCTTGGCTCACTCATCGATAATGGTGATGTCACAAAGTAGTCATCAGACCCTGTCAATTGGCAGCTGTACTGGTCTCTTCTTGGAGGATGATACAGGTTTCTTCTGCTGACCGAAGACGAGCTCAGGAAGTACTTTATATATCCCCATTTAAAACCTGTATATACCTAGGTGTTAAACATGCAGCAGTATGTACAGCATCCAGGTGTGGAAGTTGAACCTGCGTACTCGCACCACACTGATCCACAGAAGGACTCTCTAGCAGCCATTCGTCCGAGTATCTATATGCGAACCCTCTATCCACAGCGGGGAAGTTCATTGACTTTGCCCTTTCGAGACAGATCCATGAGATTAGGAGCATGACACTCAAGTTCAACCTCAAGAGCACAGAGGCAAAAAAGTAGAGCTCCCACAGGTGGTGAGCAGGTGGGAGCTTATGTAGAGCAACAACACCCTGGACACCTCCTATATGAACGATGAGTACCGGGTCCTGTCTCCACTGGATCGTGGACCTTCCTACTATGTGAAAGGGAATGGGTACTATGCCATCGGATGTAATGACGGTTTCACAGAATTCGACTTACAACCAGACGTAAAAATACCTGTCGCGGTGCCACTATTCTCCATCCTCGAGAACACACACACATGAACCCGGCCTTGATGCAGGACAAGCTGTTCCTTCGGGTGTATACTGAACATCTTGATGGAGTAATGATAACCTCCTTATGACTTCATATTTGGCCTGATGAGAATGACCAGGAACTAAAACGTGTAGGCTCTAGACAATCCTACATGTAGAGCGAGAGCATCAGCAGGTCCAGGCTATGGCTAGCCAGCATCTAGAGTTGACATTGCAACGAGGTGCCTCGGACTGCGTAGCTGTAGCAGTCTTGGTTCAGAAGGGAGGGGCGGTCCAGGAGGTAGGGGAGCTAGACGACTTCAAACTTGTGGTGGCTGGGACCAATGTACTCAGTGAGGTGCACGATCCGGCTGATTGCTGTCTCTATCGACAGAAAACGAAGTCATATGCCCTACTCCACCTGACCAGTGGCCACAAGGATCTCGAGTAGGCGCTTGAAGGTCAGTGCCTCCTCAGAGGAAGGGACATCCCGCCTAACCATGGCAACCAGCTCAGCTTTCATGTTGGGAACCTGCATGGAGAGTGAGGGGACACTCGCTCAGTCAGAGTAATGGTGATGTACTTTGGCTAAGCAAAGGTTAGTGTATCACACACCACTGGTATTCAGCTTGAACGTGCATAGAGTACAACTCCAGCTGCTGTCCCAGCTACCACTGCTACTACAGCAGCCACTACTACTATAACCTTGGCCGTCTTTGAGCCTTTTTTTGCTGTCGGCGTGCCTCCCTTTGGTGCATATGCTCGAGTGCCTTGCTGTACACAAACTTCTCCTTAGACAGCTTCCCCATCGCCTGGTTATGGCGTTTTCTCTCTACTTCCACAGCCTTATGGTCAGCGAAGCTGAGACCCCAGTTCGCTAACGCAAACACACCTGCATTCAAGATTGCAGATGCCATGACTATATATAGCGAGTTTAAAGCACTTGTATAGTCAGCCTGGACTGCAAGCAATGTATGAACTGGAAGCTGTCGAGGATCCAGTAGAGGACTAGGATGAGGACGACTATGATGAAGATGAGGACAATGATGAGGATGCCTATGATGAGGACGCCTATGATGTGGACTATTATGGTGATGATGTAGAGCCAGAATCTTGCCAACTAACCCACCGAGACAAGGGAATTTATCATACCTACGTGAAGGGCACGTTGCAAGGGTCA
The DNA here is from genome assembly GCA_034401795.1 of Chaetoderma sp. LZ-2023a. NCBI lineage: Eukaryota > Metazoa > Mollusca > Caudofoveata > Chaetodermatida > Chaetodermatidae > Chaetoderma > Chaetoderma sp. LZ-2023a. The sequence continues at coordinate 61,194,355 of CM067366.1, read as the reverse complement.
TAGATTCACGTTGGAGATGGTTAGCCAGTGGCTTACCAGACAGGTGATATGGCAGATCTACAAACATCGTCTATGCCACATTCGGTATGCACACTTCGATGAACTGGTCCAGAATAGAGTCCATCAGGCTGATGTGCTGTTCCTTCCACATGATCGGATCTATTCCAGAAGAACATGCAAGACCTACAAGTACGCCCTCACCATCGTCGGTGTCGCCAGTAGATACAAGGCGGCAGTGCCTCTCACGGATAAGTCCGCGGGTCAGGCGGTGGCCAGGTTCCAGAGTTTCTATGAGGACCCAGAAAATCTCCTACATTGGTCAGAGTTGCTGCAAGTGGATGAGGGTAAGGAGTTTAGAGGTGAGACTGCGGCCCTCATGCACAAACATGGTGTTGTGATTAGGCGAGACGAATTGGGACATCATCGTGCCCAGGCTATCGTCGAGCAGTGGAACTGGACACTGGCAGAGAGGCTGTTTCCACATCAGTATGCTCAGATGGCTGTCCCAGTGGGTGGTCATTCCAGGGTATGAGTGAGAGGGTTGACCATTGTGGTGGAGGGATCCAATGCTGAGGTATGGGCCTGGCGAGTTAGAGGGTGGACGTAGGCGGGTGACTGATCCCAACCGGTCGCTAGATGTACACGAGATTGACAGGTATGTGGAGACGGTTGAACAGCCTACACTGTACCACGTGGCATCCAGGCGGCCATTTGCATGAGAGGAGCTCCAGCTTATCGCTACAGACACCCAGCTACCACCACCCTGGAGAGTAGACATCCTCCACTGACTGTCAGTTGAATATGTTACATGATGCTCATACCAGCAGCTCTTCGATGAAAGCATCCATTGGAGTGATGGCATCCTTGTGACCATTAGCCAGGGTATGAATACCATCGGGAGCGATCCATCGCTTTGTGTCTAAAGGGATGAGGCTTGTTTTGATCTGGTGGACCCCATAGAGGTGGTGACCCTAACTTTGCAGTATGTGCATACCATGGTGGAAGACCTTTCACTTGAGGAGGCATTCCTTGTACTGCTCATGGCGTATCTGTCTAGCCACAGCCCGGATGAAGAGGAAGTCAAGAAGGCAGAGGGTGGGCCCCTTTGCCTTCTTGACTTCCTGTTCATCTGACCACTTGATGGAGTACATCTTTGGATGCAGGCCAACACACTCCTGGATTGGCACCCCAGCACACTCATCCTTCATCTTGCCCAGGACCTTCTTGTTGGCAGTACTGTGTAGTGGGTGTGTTACTGGGCTGTCGCTTATTTTATAGAGGTCGCTCCTCGCAGCCATATCAGCATAGACATTCTCAGTCTGGATCTCCAACAGGAAGCTGTCTGTGTCAGTGTACAGGAGCACACAGTTGACATCATATAGTCGCTTCAGCTGGTTGTAGTAGAAATCATACATGAGTTGCTTCGAGAGGTCCAGAATGGACATTCCCACATAGTTAGGGCGGTTCAACAGCAGGCTCATTTTGTACATGTGGATAGCAGCTAGATCATCACCGAACACCTCGACTGGGAGAAGTTGGGCTTGGCTATTAGGCAGCGCAGCTTGTCCTCCTTGGATGACTGCACTAGCTTGACATCCACTCACTTGTGCCAGGCCTCCATGGTCTTACCGAAGACAGCGTTATTCATCAGCATGTAGATATCCTTCTCAAAGTCACTGTTGGACTTCTTATGGAGCTCTGTGTTGAGTCGGATGTAAGGCGCCATCCATGGCGACTAATTGAAATGTAGAACCCTATGCACCTTCTTCAACCTCATACCCTGGCTGAGGTGGAGCTTCAAGTTACGGTAGTGGAGAATGTACGGTTCTTTGTCTCTCAGGTTAGGCACCAGTTTTTCTGCTGCCGTCTCTGCTATCGACTCACCCAATGCACACTGATACTCTGAGAGCCACTCTCCATTCACCTTCATCCATTCAGGCACCAGCGGGTAGGCATTGTGCATGCCATGCAGCTCTTGTGGGTACTCAAGGTCAACCTCTAGGACGGAGCCCTTTTCCTTAACATTGGGATGTTGTGTAATCTCTTTGCCATCAATGCCCTCCACCCACTCAAAGCCCCTAGTCGGTAGGTGTTGGCTCATTGCCCAGCCATAGAGATTGTTAGCGTCCAGATATATGAGGTGGCTTGTCGGCTGTTGTGGATTATAGCCAGCTATGTATGGATTGTTTGCCTTGGTATAGCGTTTGCTGACCATTTATACACCACCCCTGAGTCCTTTCTCTATACAGAGATGCATGTCGTAGTCAGTGAGGAGCTCCAGCTCCACACCTGTCTTCCTTAGAAGTGCATTCCAGCTCAAACCCGGGCTTGTGTAATGGTGTGCTGGGTCCAGACGATACTGCTGGATGCATGTGATGTGGAAGTTCTCAAAGACATCTGCAAGGAGCAGAGTGTCAGACCACAGATAGAGGTCATGATAGTCTCCCATGGTCTGGCAGCTGAAGTGGGCCATGACAGCCTGTGCATGGTTGTAGTCGCTATAAGATATCCCCTCGCCAGAAAGTTTACTGTAGAAAGCAGCTTGAGGTGGAAGAGAGGTCTCATTGAAACGGTGCCACCCATCCATGTGCTCATAGGGGTAAGTGGGAACGTTGTGCAACTAGCTACCAGCTTGTCAAGTGATGCTTGGAGGAACTAGGCCAAGTCGATGAACCGCAGCTAACCGAAGTTGAAGGAGATGTACTTCGCCATATTGTTGGGGATGCAGTTGATCTGTCCCTCTGTTTGGGAGATGGCCTGCATGATAAGGTGAGAATCATACCCACACATGTTGTGGAAGACGACCGGGATGGTGGTGGTCCTAGGGTTGAGGCGCAGCTTTAGGTTACACACATTGTGTGCTGCTCCCCGGTAGGGACCAGTGATGTGGCAGTGATCTCTGACACTGTCCCCATCTAATGGTCTGTCGCACACATGGCAACTGACCACAGTTTTCTGAGCCCGCCAGTCCTCTCTGGCTATCTCCATCGGCCTAGGGTGGGCGAACACAGCTGTTATTGTCTCCTCTTCCCATGCCACTCGATCCAGGAAGTGCTTAGCTGCATCTTCTCCTCGATACAGGACTGGTGGTTCACTGACACCGTCACAGTGGACCACAATGTATGAGAACCCACAGATCTCATGGTGTTGCGTTTTCTGTGTGCTGCTCTGAGCCGGATTCGCCTCTGGCCCCTCAATCTTGGTTGTTAGGGCTTCAAAGTCGGCATAGATGATGAAGGGCACCTTGATTTGCTTGTGGTGGTTGGTTAATTGTAGCGTCTTCCTGTCCTCTGTAGGCATTCTTATGTGCAGTGATCTGTCACTGATGCCACAGCACTCTGGTTTGTGCTTGATGAGAAGGTCATCGTGAGAATAACAGTGGAGACACCGCTCGCAGAAGTGCTTTCTCCTTTTATACCGACTCTGATCATAGAGCAAATGATTCAGGTCTTTAATCAAGGTATAGTGTTGCTTGTCACCCTATTCGATAAGCAGCAGATTTGTCCTTGGAATGACGTGATCAGCCTCACTCAGATGCAGTGGGTAGACACACTTGTCATGCCCGAATACATTAATGGCCAGATTATTCTGCTGCTCAACACGCTTAAGCTGGCGGAGGGGGGGGGGGGTTGGAGAGTCTACACCGCTGAAGTCAAACGTGTCCCAGTGCCCTAAATCCTTCGATGTCCGCTGGGGATTACTGTCTGCAGAATAAGCAGCAGCCAAGCGAGACCATCGAAGACACTGGTCATCATCTTTGTTTTGGACATTAACCATGGCACGTTTTCACTTAATCGAAGCGGGGAGATCGATATAGGACCCACCACGTAGTGATTGATATCTGACGATGTTGAGGTACAATGCATCAACTTGGTCGACTGCCTAGCCAGACCACTCATGGGTGTAGTTCTCAAGGCGTTGCAGTACCTTGGCGTTGGCCTCTTTTACAGCCTCGCTAATATCGCTTGCGTTCAGGATGGCATGCTGCTTAGACCAGAACAGGGAATCTGTGGTGACCTCTCTCTCGTCATTCTTCACCTTGTGGAGGGTGATCTTGAGAGCAAGGCAGAATTTCACCACATTCAGGTCGAGGACCTCTTCCGCCAACTTCCTCTCGATCTTGTCCAGGTTTTTATCCAGGAAAGCAGTTGGATCTTTTTCCCCATGTCCAGAAAGTTCCCAGCCCCGCAGATAGTTCTGGATTGCATATGGGACCTTCACACATCCTGGGGGTATGTCACTCATTTCCTGGATCATAGCATCAAGAAACCTGTCGATCTCCTCATCGGTGAACTTTGGTGGGGTTTCAAGCTTTGGGGGAGGGGGGTCTTTTCGGAAAGAAAAGCTGGAGTTGGTTTCTCGAGAGTGGTTGGTAGCTTCCTCCATGGAGCTGGGGTTGACTTCTCTGAAATGGTTGGTAGCTTTCTGCATGGGATGGGGGTTCTCTTCTCGGGAGTGGTTGGTAGCTTTCTGCATGGGACTGGGGTTAGCTTCTCGGGAAGGATTTTGAAGTACTTCATCAATGCCCATAACAGATGTGTGTACCTATTCAGTTGCGTTTTTCTAATACAGGGACTTTTTTGGTATCACATGCTGGTGGATGCTGACCTGGGGTTCGGGCCGGCCTGCATGGCCGGCATGAGGGACAGACAGACAGACAGACGGACGGACGGACGGACGGACGGACGGACGGACGGACGGACGGACGGACGGACGGACGGACGGACGGACAGACAGACAGCATGACAGACAGACAGACATGCATCCAGCCAGCCAGCCAACAAGCCAGCCAGACAGACGGACGGACGGAGGAGCGGGCGGGCAGGCAGGCGGGCGGGCGGGCCGGTGGGTGGGCGGGCGGGCGGGCGGATGGACGAACAAACAGACAGACAGACAGACAGACAGACAGACAGACAGACAGTCCACTGACAATCAATCACTATATAACACCACTTAGATAAGACGTCATGTCCTAGTTATTAGCTGCAGACCTTCTGATAACTGGCATATTACATCTAACAGATAACAACAGCGAGATAGTGTTTTCAGCGTTAGTTTAAGGCGCATCGCATAGGACACAATCCCGAGTTAGAATGTGTGGAATGTATGTGCATAATTACTGTACAGCAAGAAAATGGCCGAACGTACCTCTGTTCTAACAGCCCACCTCCCTCCTATAGCCGCCGATCGGCGATCCTCTGTTCTGACAGTCTTCTGTTCTAGCAGCCTTAATTTATATACTACTTAAGATTAATTAGCGTTGACCACACAAAGCATTAAAGATTAAAGTATGGTATTAATATATCTATGACTATAATTGTTTTTGACTAACTTTGAATAAGTATGCGGTGCTGCTGCTGGTGATAACAGCAGTAACGCCGACCAAGAGCCGAATCCGGCAAATACTATTGCTTTCAACCTGCAGTCCAGTAAGAAATGACAATAGACCCGGACATTTTAAGTAACAACCAGATTTTTGCCCAGAACTCTTCCATTGTATCTAAATTAAGACCACAAAAAATTCCCCATTGGGGAAAATGCTTTTTTAGAAAAAATTCAAAATGGCCGCCAAAATGGCTGAAAATTATACATTTCTAGATAGTTCAGCTACTATATAAGCTAGAGTGGCGATTAAAACCTCTAAAGTTAATGTTTTGGGGTCAAGGAATTGAATTCTGATATTATTTTTTACAGAATAACACATGCTTATTATGGTAATTTATTAAAAATGGCGGAAAAACGTCAAAATGTCCGCCAAAATGGCTGAAAATTGGACATTTCTAGATAGTTCAGTTACCATATAAGCTAGAGTGGCGATTGAAGCCTCTAAAGTTAATGTTTTAAGGTCAAGGAATTGAATTCAGATATTATTTTTACAGAATAACACATGCTTATTATGGTAATTTATTCATCATAATTCATCTGTCAGGATGGCAGATATAACTAAAATTATGCATGGTGCATAGAGTCAGCAAATTACGGCTGGCTCCACCAAGTAATATTCTGCTGAAGTTCAATGTGAGAATTTATACATTGCCCCTCGCATTTGCAGTGTATGCTGCATGAAATTCCTCTCTTGGCACAAGTACAAGATACACAACACTCGCTCTTACAGGAGCATCTGATCTCTGCCAATATATCTGCTGGTGCTGCTGCTTTATCAGTGATTACTGGCGCTACGGCATCACCTTCAATCTTGTATCCGAACTCTTCCTTTTGGAGAATCGTTTGAAGATGACGCCATGTGCTTACTTGGTGATGTACACGTAGCGAGTGATAGTACATCGCTCTGCTGGTAGGTGGCATTCTCTCAAAAGGCACATATTTGGATGATACCACATTTAAATAGTGCAGTTCATCGAGTCCTTCAGCATTGGTTCCCCCTATGCACAAATACTTTGCAAAATTTTCTCCTACCTTTAGAAGCACTTCTTTAGGTGTTTCTGTGTCACCAAAGACCAGCGCATCTGCGCGTAACTGCTGTGATAACTGGAGCAATTTCATGAGCTTCAGTTTCCCCACGCCATACATTCCAGATGTTGTATCACAGCCTGCCATAGCATGAGCAAATGGCAAACACATATACATCTCTCTCCCTAACACCTCCTTTGCAACTTTAATGGCAATGGTATGTTGTCTGGTCTGCATATAAACATGTTTCCCAAAATTTGTGTGGTGGATCAACATTATCAGAATGTCTGTATCATCAGCAACAACAACAACAACAACAACAACAACAACAACAACAACAACAACAACATTTTCATATGTTTTTGCCAATTCCATTTCCTTCTTAACTATGCAGACATCGGCATCACCCCCTTCACCAGCATGCTCTACATGGATGCCTGCCTTCTGACGGTGCTGAGATAATAATTTGATCAAACCCTGCTTGTTCTTTTAGTTTCCAAGAAATGCCTTCTTGTCTCCAGGTATTGGTGTTTTCATCTCCACAACAACATCTGGGAACATTTTCTCCCTTCGCCGTCGCTTTTGTTCCTGATCGTTTGTTGTTGCCACTTCATAGCTGTCAAACTCTACCCATAGAGGAAGACCATATGAAGAATGGGAGACAACAGAGGACACATATGCATCACACACACCCTCCATAGTGCCAGTCTTGGCCCAACCCAGTTTGTGCAAAAGAGCACTTCCATCAAGCACTTTAGCTGCTGGTCCAACTGTCTCTGATGTGATTTCTGTATCCATCTCAAGTATACATTTAGCCATATCTGCCTTATTTGCTTTCCTCATACTCCCGTCATCTTTTAACAGTGCAGGCGATACAGTTGCAAGTTCATGTGAAAAC